>JBAFWW010019302.1:0-61403 GCA_036873685.1 Agapornis canus
CTCTCCTGTTTAAGTTTGAACCTGTTACCCCTTGTCCTGTCACTACAGTCCCAAACTCTGTGAATTTTCTTCAGATTCAAAGACAATGATTTTTTAAATTTTCTTTATATAGAAAGAGGGGAGAAACCCCTTCCTAATGAGATGGATAATTTGAGTGATTAATATTTTGCCACAGTTGTTGCTTGTTTGGTAGAATTCGTTAAAATTAATTGTCTTCCTGTAGCAGTAAGAGGGAGTTCACAGGGGAAATCATGTTCATCTACTAAAGCCTTTCCCCAGATTTTTCTTTTATAAAGTGTTGTACCTTGATACAGTAATTGTTCCTAACTGCTTCCAACCCGCAGCTCTTACGCTCTTTGATTTGCATGAAACCCCAAGGCTTTCAATAAGGTTGTGAGTTTCCTCCATGTTAGATCATCTCCATGGTTCAGTTTAACTTGCCATGTGCCAGTTAATTGCTGTTTCTGACCTTGAGTGAAAGTGTGTGTTACGCGCTCCGGTTGCAATGAAAATGTGACGGCGAAGGGATGGTATTCAGTGATGTAAAGCAGCAGTTTTACATGTGTTTATAATTACTGACAATCTTAATGCTCTTAGTCACACAGCCTTCTGGTGGAAAAATGTTTTCCTACCTCCTGGAAAAATACCAATTCATTAGGCCTATGTTAATTAATAAATCAGTTTGACAAGGATGGGTCTTCTGGTGAGAGGCAAGAAGCAGGAAACTGGCTCTTGTTGGCAGTAGACAAGGAGGGCCATGATCTGCACTTGGGATATGCGCATATGTGTTCCTGCTATGGGCCATGGGGCAGCAATTCCTGGTTAGAGGTCATGGTCAGAAGCATGAACAGACACAGGGTATGCGGTTCCTGATGCTGAGTGTGCCCTTTTGTGGGGGGTAATGGGTAACTGTCTGAAAATTCAGGGACAGTTCTAGGAGGAGAAAATTGTATCCTTCCTTTCTCTCTGAATGGCTTTTAATTTTATTATTCTGAAATCCATCTTCAAATGATCTTACTCTCTGAGACAAAGGATTTTTTTTTTTTTCCTAAATACAGATCTCAGTTCATATCTGTGCTCCACTTAAAGACTTCTGGAGTGTAAATAAAATCCCCCAACAGTAATAAAACTTTGTTCCTTGCTCTTGAAATTCTGTAGCATGCTATATAGTATTAAGCTTCTACTGAGTGTATTGTGTGGGATCAAGAATTTGGCATTTCTGAAATGCAACTTCTGGGGTTTTTTTTTGGTGGGAATAAAAGAAAAGGCACAGCTTTACCTCTTTCACACACACAATTTTTAAGCATAGTGTTCTGTGTCAGTTCCATCTGTATAGTAACTGGACTCGTTTTGAAATGGTTTAAGAGGAGTATTAGTACATTGTGAATTTGTTAGTTTGGCCTCATTCTTTATTTCTTTGTTTGAAAACTCTTCTCTCACTTTTCTAGAAATACTGTGTGTATTTTGAAAGAAACTTTGAAAAAATCCCAAAATGTAGTCAGACATCTGAAGAATCCCTGTGTGCTGAGCCTTTTCATCATGAGTCTCTGACTTGGATCAGAATTAACAACAAAAGTCTCCACCGTTCTTCCCCTTCTCGAAGACTGGCTTCAATTCATTAGTACTTATTTTATCTTTGAGGATTAGAGTTTAAGCTGTCAAGTACAAAATGCTTACTAGAGATGGTCTGCGTTACCTTTATTGTTTATAATTTTCCTTGAATTTATTATCTCCAAAATGTCAGTGTATCAAACCAGATGTCTGCACCTAGGCTATTACCGGCCAAGCTTTTTTTTTCTTTTCTCTGGTCAAATTGTTCTGAATGCTTTAAAATATCTGTTCTAATTAATGGTTGCTTGTCACCAGCTTAATTAAGAAAACTAAACTCTGCACAGCTCTTCTGTGTGTCTTTTTCCTCCCCCTTCTTTGTAGGGAATTGTTAATTGCATAAAGTCGTCATCTCGTTCAGTATTGTTTCTCTTACATTATGGCTGCTCTTGTCCTGTTTCTTCCTCTGCTTTTGTACTGCTTGACCTTCTCATGTGAGTTGTCACACCAGGCTCCCAAAAGGTGTAGAGCCTTAACCAGACCAGCCAGTCTTACTAGCAGACTACATCTGCTACCCAAGCTCTTGTTTTGAAGACACCAGTGAGGAGCAGTTCGGCATATCCCTCTGCAATAAAATTAAGCTATGATTGCATGCCCATCCAAGCTTTAATCTAGGTATCGCAGGTAATGGCAGTGATGTAGATGTGATAGCAAGGTCTAGCAACTATGGTATATCCCCCGTAGATTTGTGCTCTCCTTTATGTGTTCCTACTGTCTGGAGGAGCCCTGTATACCTGAAGCAGAAGTCATGCTACCCTCGAGCCATCAATTTACACATACTTTTAGTTCTGCAAGCTTTCTTTGAAACCATAAATGTGTGGGGGTTGGCTTTGTTTTGTGTTTTTCGGGGGTTTTCTTAGTGAAGAATTGTTTCATAACATTTGGTGGTAATTAGCCTGAGTCAGTCTTACAGGTTGTGGGAGAAATCCTGCCCTGCTGAGAATTACAGAAGTCCTGTGGTTGATTTGTGAGGACCCCAACATTCCATTTTTCAGTCAAGCTTTTGCATAGGTACACAAGTTGCCTTCAGAGTTTGTGGATGTGTGTGTGTATTATAGTCTGATGGCTCATTCTTTAATATAACATCATAAATTTCACTGAGTAATTGTGCCAAGAATGTTTTGAAGCTGGTGTTTATATCAGATTATCTACTCTTCTGCTTGCCATTGTAACTGTTCTTCCAGTAGCAGGTCTAGGCAGTACTCATGCCTCTGCTTCATGGGGGAGCATTGATAGGAAAGAGAAGATCTTTTTGCCTGTGGACATCTTAAGAGACTGGAAGAAAAAACAATGCCTCCTTCCTTTGCAGTGATCCTTTCTTCAAGAATCTAAAGCTTTACTCAAGTAGGAGATGTTTTCACTCTGTGACAGCTTTGGGCTTGGTTCTCAGACCCGGTGTGTTCATTTGAAGCTCCCATCAGGTTGTATTCTGCAGAAAAGGAGTCATGTTTCTGTGGTGAAACCAGCCAACTTTTTTAGGTGGCAAAGCTAAGACCCGCTTCTGGAACAAGCAGCAAAGTTTGTGATGTTTATAAGAGCAGCACTTCAAGACTTCATTACTGATTACTAATAGGCATAGAAACCAATGGCAGGGAATTTCGGTTTATTTGCACTCAGGAGGTTTGCTTTTTTCCCTGTCCTCTTGTCTGTCAAAGTGAGATAGTAATCTGTCTGTAATAAAAGCAAGTAGGCCTGAGTCTCTTGGTTCCATGTTTTCCATATTTTGAATTGCTGAATATTGAATATTTCCATATTTTGAATGTTGCTTCTTGAGATCATTAGTGCCCATCATCACAGAAAGGGTAAGGTAATTCTAATTGAACAAGCAAATTTTGCACGTGTAAAGTTACTGTAAGTTAGTAAAATGTAAGGTGAGAATAAGTTTTTGATAAAGGAATAAATTAGTACTGTACCCTGTGCGAGGGTACTAGATGATGCATCGTGCTTTTTGTCTTTGATACTGCTTCACTCTGGTATGTTTATTTCTGTCTGTTGGACCATGACCAGAATTTTAAATCCTGTTCATGCAGGTTGTCTGTTCCTGGACTGGTATGTATGTATTTATTTATTTATTGTACCATATGTTGAATGTGCTAAGAACTTAAGGCTTCTTGTGCTGCTTTCTTAAGGTACCTTGTACTTCTAAAAATACAGTATCTAATAATTTAAGCACTTGGTGTGTTTGTAGCCTGCATTTAGGCTCTAGTTTTGAAAATTCTTCATTTTTACTGGGAACTGTTGCTTTCTATTTAAGAAGAAGAAAGCACTTGTGGCACCTGTGATGTTGCTGATTTAAATAAAAGATTGCTATAACCCATTTTTCAGACACAAATTCTGTGCATGCTTTAGCAATTGACAGTGGATTTCTGAGACTGTTACTCTGAGGTTTCAAGGCAATAGGCTTTGTGTTCTGAAGCATGCAAGATGTTTGTGCTGTTCTGCAGCTCGAGAGGTATAACTTCCCCAGAGGATAAGTTCTTGTTATAAGATCTGTATTTGCCATCATAGCATACTGAAAGGAACGGTAAAATAAAGCAAAAGCAAATATAATTAAAATCCCATAGAAAGGAAATTGTTCTGCCTTCTTGAAAGTAAATTAGAGTTTTCAAAATTATTTAAGCTTGTAAGTACAATTTAGTGTCTTCAGTTCCTCATTAAAAACAAAGAGGTGGTACTTTTAGCTTCATTTTTAGGCAAAGACATTTGGATCATGAAGCTGACATTTGCAGATTTTTGCAAGTGAAGCTCATGTTCCTTAAGGTCTGTTATATTGCTCAAAGTTGCAGGCAGAACTAATTGAGGGTCTGTGGTCTTTGGCTTTTGTTGTTCCTTCATGTGGCCTGCCCATAGTTTTAGGTATAAGGTAAAGATGAATGGGAAGAACTTAAACTGGAGCAAAAGATAGGTAGTGCAGTGAGGAAGGCATTTTAAAGAGCATGCAGAAAACCCCCTGTGGAAATACACTAGAGAAGACTGTGATTGAGTGATGTGTATGGAGAAATGCCTCCAACTTCTGCTTCCCTTTCTAGCAAAGAGAAAAAAAAAATAATGTTACTGTCTTTATAATCTCCTCTGCAGAGAGAAGGCTCTGGCCCAGATCTTCCCATTCTAATTGCAGAATTAGAGCACAAACCTTGAAATGATTTAATTACCCTTATCCCCACATCAGCATAGTCTCTCTCTCACCTTGGAACTTACCTGTTTCTCATGGTTTACTATTTGTGGTAGGCATGTAAAGAATAAGATTTAATAAAATTGCAACTAAAATTGTTTCGTGTAATGACTGAAACACTTCAAAGTCTGTTCTTAAAACTTTGGAGCTTTTTTGCCTGGAGAACATGTTTGAAAGTGGACAGCATGTGTTTTCTTGGCTTTTGTTTTTTAGCAACAGAGCATGTGTTTAAATGTCAGCATGACATTTTGATTTGTAGTCTGCACGAGGAAGATGAGTTAGTCAGGTCAGCTATTAAGAAACAGCAATTCAACAATGCTCTGGTGCATCCTTCAGAGAGCTTTGACTGTGGTGACTGCTTACTGCAAATGAGGGATTTTTTGTTTGTTTTGCGAATGAAAAATAACCAATGAAAACAAAGGGCAGACCTGGATGTCTATAAACAGTAGTTGCTGTGTAGTGAGACAAGCTTGGGAAATACTGTAATGAAGGTAGAAAGGCATGTGATTATAATACATCCACAAATCATCCTTCAATTACCTGCACTGAAGTGGTGAAGTATTCAGAGCTTCTGAAAGTTGTTCAGATTTACCTTGTGATTTAGCAATGAATAGTTTTTTACATTCAAATAGGATAAGAGCTTACTTAAAATGCCGTTATCTCTTCCCTACCCTTCAGATTGGTGCACTTTTATTTTGCTCTTCCCTCCCTTCTTCCCAACCTGATGTCATCCTATGTCAAAGGATTCCTTATCCAGGAAGTCGTAAAAAAAAAAAAAGAAACTGATGCCTTTGGAGTAAATATTTAATTGGTTGGTATGGTTTGCATGTGTTGTAAGCACTGAGCACCAAGGCAAACATACCTGTCGCAAGCAGAAGGCTCAGGTGCTTGAGAAGCATGACAATAGTGATGGTCAGCTGGCTTCTTCAAGGGAGGGTAGGAAGAAGCGGTGTTTCCCAGGTTTCCCTGAAATGCCTGGCAGAGAAAGAGAACATTCTGAGCTACCTTCCTTGTAGATGAAATTTTATTAAGCTGTGATTGCCATCTATGTCATATTGTAAAGGTGGTTGAGAAACGTGCTGATGCTCATTTCGTTCAGTTTATTGTCATACCGTATGGGATTTAAATGAGACCTAATAGAGTAGTAATTGGATTTCAGTGCCTGTGTGACACAAAGGAGGATTCATGATACTGTGCTCAGTGTGTTCTAGAGAGGAAATACAGAAATGAAATCTCTTGTAATAAAGAACTGGCAACAAATAGATTCCTTGTATATATTCTGAAAAATTAAAATAAAATTGTTGTGAAGAATTTTGTTCTAGGCTTTGCCAAAATGCTTTTGACAGCCTCATTTACTGCATGGTTTGACTGGAAGTTATTTTAAATAGACTTTGTGTTTTTTAATTCTAAGGAAATACAGTATATTATGAACAAGCTTAGTTAAAATTGTTGTATCTGATATTCTGAGTTCTGCTTTAACAGCAGAAAATGTGATGGGTTACTGATTTGAATTTGGTCCAAACTGGTAATATCCAAAATTGCTGGTTTGTGAAGGGATCTTGTTGTATGCCTCTCAAACGGATTTTGAGATCCACCTTGAGTGAGTGGACATGGTAGCTGTTGTCCATTGGCATGGCTTTAAATCAAAGCTGTCTCTCTGGAGTGCAACCCTGCATTTGTGTAGTACCCCCTTCATTGAATTTCTTTTTGAACTGGCTGTATACTCTAAAACTTAACAGATTTTGACCAGGAAAGTTTCTTATTTTCAGACTTTTCTGAATATCCCTGATGCCTGTGCTCAAGAAACAAAAGCCCCAACCCAACAGCAACAAAATAACCCTTGCCTCTAACTGTGAGAGTCTTGGTGTAAAAAGCTCAGTGAGGAATGCACAATCCTAAATATAGGCCCGTTCATAATGAATGCTTTGCTCTCTCATGAATTTGGTATCATGCTGATAGCAGAAGCACTTGCAATATATGTACGGTAAGTTATATCCTTACCTTTGAAAGTGTTCTCTCCAGCATACAGACAGATCAAGGTTAGAAACAGTCTAAATCAGGCTGCTATTTTTCATCATTGTTCACTTAGATTTATTTAAAGGTTTATCTATTCATAATAGACATAAAGGTTTGTAATTAGGACATAGTTACTAATCAGTATATATTGCCTCAGTTACTTGGCACATGCAGTTTTTACTTGTTTCCTAGTTTTAATAGTTTCATTTAAAAAAACAGACAAACTTTTATTTCTCTGTGGTTTCAAAAGCAGTTATTTTAATATGCCTGCAAAGAAAGAACAGAATCCTTTTGGGTTTTTTTTGTTGAATTAAAAGGCTGTTTCGTCCCCACTTTGGTCCTTGTCTGTTTTTTAAACACAGTAGTTCAATCCTGTGGCAAGGTTCAACAAACTGAATTTGCCACATAATTGAGCAGTAACACAGACACTTCCAAGGGAAAACAGAAATCAGGGGTTACAATGGTTTAAGGAAAGCAGCAAAACCAGCAAGAAATCATACTCTTGAATTAAAAGCCATTTGTCACTGCTGCCTAGTATTTAAGTGAGGCAGGGTACTATTTTATTTGGATTTTAGATATATTTAGCTTGTGCTTCTGGAAGGTGGTTGGCATGTTCTACTACTGCTGTTAATAGTTTGTTGGGAAAAAAGTTTTGAAAAAACCAAAGCAGTAGTGGAGGATGTAGAGGTAAGCAGAAATCTTTGTAACTACTGGAGTCAATGCATCTTTTCCTGAAGAAGTGAGCCTAAAAGCTATTATCTTGGGGGCAAATTTGGACAAGGTAATTGGCTTTGACCTTTTGCCAGATGTCTAACAGTTCTTTTTCCCCCTCTCCCATGTGTCCAGATAAATGTCATGCCTTTAGGTTTTTGTTCCCTTTTTCTGGTTTCAAGTGTGGAGCTGCTTATGTAGCTAATCTGCTCTTAAAATTGTTTCCACTTCTAACCCCAGTAGGACTCTCTTTTGGGGTATTCAGGCAGAATTGACATAATTGGATTTCTGCCCAGATACTGTATTTAGATAGCTTTGGAGATGTCATTAATTTGACAGCTGCCATAGGAAATCTTTGTTTTGACTATTGTTACAGTGCCTGCAATGTTTCTATTGCATTTTCATTTGTAGTCTGCCACTGAATTGGCATGATTAAAATGAGTAGAATAAGACACCATCAAATGTGTAAAAGACATAAAAGGGAGAAAATTGGTGCCGAAAACCTCAGAAGGTAGGGTGTTGCCAAATTCTATTTGGGTATTACGAGATTTTGGAATATCTAGTTATCTCTTAAACAGCAATAATAGCAGCGCCTGCGGCTAGGGCTGCCTGTGAGCTGTGGTGGAACCAAAGCTGTGTTCATGTTTCTTGTTGTCAATCTAAAGCAAAGTTAGTGGGGTAGTTCAGGCAAAACTGCTTCAACGATTTCTGATTGTTAAGTTGGAAGAAAAAGCAGTATTTTGGTGGACTGTGTTCTTGAGAAGTACTGATCCTTGCAACTTGGGTATTGGTTCCTTTTTGTGGATCTGAGGAACCTAGTGATTTAGTTTTGACCTGCACGTTGAAGATGCTGACTTCAGAGATTGTCATTCTGCCATGTCCAAAGAGAATGGGCACAGTACCACACATCACTGACTAGCATGTATCACCTGCTAATGCATGTAGGAATCAAAGCCACCTCTACGTTCCAAGTATTTGTCTTCCACCTACCTTTGGCTGCTTGTTGTGAACACCTCCTTACGGTAGTTTTGTACTTGAACTGCATGAAGTTTATTGTTTTCTTCAGTTGGGTCATCAGAGGAGACTCAGGAAAACTTTATAGCTGGAATGCCAGTTTTTCCCAGCTTTTGATATACAAATATACTGGAACAAAACCACCTTGCTCTTCCCAGGGAAGATAATTTTCATCAGGACATTACTGAATTCTAACACTAGGTCCTATTTGAGCATATTCTAGTTTCAGTAAGGGATTTTGTGTTGTGGTCTTTGTTTTGGTTTTGGTTTTGTTTGTTTGTGTTTTTTCCCCTCCATCAATTTTACTAATAAATTCCAGTTTAATGTCTATTCATGTGAATTCTCCAGCCCTGTGCCTTTCAACATTGTCAATAAAATATCCAGCTTGAGTAAACAGGTGAAGCTTTTAGGGCTGAGCTTGCATGGGTTTCCAGAGTAAGATACTCTACTTTGAACAGTAATATCTACAGTATCCTTATGTACCTGATGGCTCTGAGGAAAGGATAAAAACACCTTCAACGAACAGGTTCAGATGCCGGAAGTGATTGCTGTAGCTGATGGTAATGACAGATTTTACAGTAGGTTAGGAGTGCCCAGACCAGTCCTTGCTCTGTGTAACATACTAAGACATTGCTTTGTAGCTTGAGAGTTATCAAGAAGCTTCTGATGATGTCTTCCTTGAAGACATCAGTCAGGTCCTGCTCTGTGTATTTCCACCAGTCCTTGTATCTGCCTGGTGTTTTCAAAGACAGTCACTGATCTTGACCTGTCTTGCTTAACATCACCTTATCCATATAATTTAGCACCAAGACAGTAGTGGCAGTGATATTTCAAATTCAGACAGTGCTGTGTTGAAGGTACACATACGAAAGATTTTCTTTGGGCTAAGAAAGAATGAATAATTTACCAGAACAGGAGCTCTAATAAGGATTGCAGTCAGCCTTTAACTTTGCATTGCCAGTGGGCAAGGTCTGCCTTGCTTGACGCTACGGTATTAGTAATCCGTAGTCTCCCTGTAGCCCCTGTTACAGTTAATTTTCTGTTACATCTCAGCCCAGAGCAAATCTTCACTAACTGTGGAGATGTAAGATTTATTTGCTTATCTTAAACATGAGTCTCCCTAGCTATGAGTGATAACCAGGCATCTCTGCCTAATGTTTCTCTGATAGTGAGTTAGCGTTGCATCCTTCTGTGGTAGCTAATTCATCAAAATCTGTGTTTTCATTTCTCCATAAAGCATCGGTGAATGCCTTTTTCAAGCAGAGGTGTGTATTTTCAGTAATTTACATGTGCAGATTACTCAATTGCTGTAAAGTGTGTTAATATGTTGTTTGTAGTCATCTTTCATAGCCCTGAAATCCACAGGTATTGAGTTTAAAGCTCTGACTCTACTAGAGAGGTCTGGAAGAACTGGTCATGTATGTGTTACATAAAATATTTTAATGGCAAATACACAGTAGGAAAAACAGATTTGTGGAGGAGGTGCTTCAGCTGATGAGCTGTTAGCCACTCAGGTGCTCAAAGATTCTGATCTTATTTTTGCTTAATGGAAATATTGTCACTGTGTATTTTTTTACAAACCAAAAGTTCCAGCAGAGCAAATTACTAAACCGCATGTACAAAATAATGATTTATAAGTGCCAAAAAGTTACCTAACTACAAATGCTAAGATGTTTCCAAAAAATGAAATCTTTAATTTGAATAATAAGGTATCCTATTAAGGATACCAAAATAATTATTTTTTGTTCAAACCATGGACTGAGAAGCTTGCTTAGTTAAGCACGACCTAAGGTTGAAGTCTTATCCTTTTCTTTCTTTAAAGATACTAGGATACAAAGTTTAAGAACAGCCTTGTTACCTATAGTTCAGGTTCTGCTTATCTATCCGCAATTATAATTGGTAATTTATGTCTTTCAGAATATATTTGCAAGCGTTCTTGAGTGGCTTAGAGCTGTCCTAAGCGTAAATCAAGACTTGTTGTTTCTCCTGTGTGTGCTTTAGGGATATTTATGCATATGCTTACAGAGCCAGCTGCAGACCCTTAAATAAGGAAAATGAGAAAGTTTGTGTGTTCCTATTCCTATTGTACATAGAAAAGAAAAAGCAGGAGAATTGAGGTAAAATGGAGTTTCAATACTACACTTTTCACAGATGGCTCCTGAATAGGAGTGCTTAAAAAAACCTGGGGCTATTTTGCTGGCATGGTACTTTTGTTGTGAGCTTCCTTCGGCTTGCAGAGTGACTAGAAAGGGCCTGCATTTATTTTGATGCTCAATTATCCATCTGAAAGACAGGTGCATGGGGGTTCTTGTTGGTTTTGGGGTTTTGTTGTTTGTTTTTCTGTGACTGCAATATTCTTTGTCCTCCTAAAGAGTTTGTAGCCTTGCTGGGGGAAAAGCTTCCTGGCCTCCTGTTCACAATTTCTCTGCTCTGCTTTATGGCTTGGTTTTTTCTTTTTTGCTTTTTCTCATGCATGGACTGCCCTGGAAGTTTGCAGCTCAGCATAATGAAATTTGAATTAGGTCAATATCAATAAGTATCAAGGTGAGAGATCCTGCTTAAGCCAGGAATTTAGAAACTTGCATATTACAGTGAGTTTAGGTAGTAATTTGGTATCAGTATTAGGTTTTTTAATAGCTCAGACTCTTTGGGAAAACTTCTAGCTGAAAGAATGTAAGAAGTATGTGATTACTTTTAATATTCTGTATTATATATACTGTATATTATATATTACTTTTAATATTCTGTATTATAAATATTGTAGAATTCTTAGCAGATGCAGTCATTAACAGATGTTACCCTCCTTGTTTCTTTCCAGTATAAAAAGATTCAAGTCATGCATGTAGTTGGATTGCAACTACAGAGGAAGCTGGCAATGGAAGTTGGTTTTTGAAATACAGTAGTTGTTTTAAATGTTGACATTATTTAGACAATCAACTGCTTGTGTTTCCTGAGAAGATTGGGAGTTACTGATTGTGCAAGTAGATGTAGAAAATGTTCTTGTTTTTGAAACATATGGTGTATATATGTCTGAAAAGGATATGCATTTGACTACAGGAGTTAAGTGAGAATATAAGTGTAGCCTCTTTGATTGCATAGGGTGGAAGTGTGAGCCATTGCACCGTCTCTAGCTGTGTTCCTCTCCCTACCCCCTGACAAGTACATGTCTATTTAAAACAAAATCAAAAAAGTGGTCTGAGTGACCAATGATACATGTCTACTAACTTCTCCGATACAGACAGCATGGCTGGGAGGTGTACTACAGCTCTTAAATGTCGGATAAGAGCACAGATAAGATATTCAATGTCCTGCTTGTTTACTGTTCAGAAGAGACACAGACTTCTTAGGGTAAGCCTTACAGCCTCTAGTGATGGCTCCAAACCTGGAAGCTTAAAAAAGACCATTAAAACACAGAAGTTTCTTTGCTTCAAGGACTATTCTCATTTTCACAGCTGGCATACGGGCTTAAACATTTTCTAGTGGTTTAAGTATGTGGCAGTCTTTTCTGCATGTAAGGGAGTGAGCCTGTTCTTGTGCCCATTTCGCTTGCCTTCTTGATATTAAGGAACTGGAATCTTTACAGAAGAAAATCTTAGTTGTGTAGAGTGTATAGGGTGAAAGGATTTAAATTTTTTATTGTGTTTTCAGAATTCTGTACACATTGTAATGCAATGTTGCAATTTGCTGCCTTTTTGAAACCTTGTACATTAAGTGAATCCAGTCTTTCTGTTTTCTCCCTGTGTTTCATACTTAAACTGCAGTATTCAGTGATTGCCTTAACTTATATGAGTTAAAGAATGGTTGCATATTTTAACATTTCTTCTAAAGCTAAGAAAATAGTAGGTAATATTAAGTGACTTTTGTGAAGATATATATATGACTAGGAGGTTAAAATACTCAGCTCATACTAGAGTCTTGAATGAACTTAGTGTGTTTCTTTTCCCTTTGAGCAAATTCAGGCATCTAGCTTTTGAGTGCTTCTCTGGGGAACTGGATTGTGCTTGCCCAATTGTCTGCATAGTTAAAATATTTTGAGTGTAGCCTATTTTGATATAACTTCATTTGAAATATCTGCCTAATGGAGAAGTCTTAATGGAATACTTTAATAGCCCAAAGTGGTTACCTGCAATTGCTCCAGTGCATTTCAGTCAATTACAAAGGAAGGCAATATTTAATGTTGGACTGAAGCTAGATGGTGTAATGAACTGGCAGATTGCCAGCCTGATCTTCTCCACAGGAGAATTTGTATTAATGTGATGCTTTTCATTTGTTCTCCAGAAGGTCACCAATAATATGTCAGTTGTTGAATTTTATCAAAGTTATTGGAGTCACTTGAATGCCTTAACCATCAGAGGTAAAATACCCACTCAGTGCACTACAGGTTTATGGTCAGGTCATTCTTGTGCATTAGCATATTAAGTATCAGAGATTATTTTAGCTATTTCATGTCAGAATTTAAATAGGAGGTAGTCAAGTACTAGAGAGAGAGCCTGAGAGAGCTGTCATTGAAGTAGTCATTGTAAGGCTGAATCTAGATTTTAACCATGGAGGTAAAGAAAATGGAGCACATCAGAGCTGTTAGTGAAAGGAAGGATGATTAATAACTTTGGATGTTATATGTAATGTAATCAGTACAAGAACACTAATTTATTCTTAAGGTTGTAATCTTTAAAGATTGCACAATTAAATATAAGGTGCTTATTAGATGTTACTGATACTCGTCTTTTGATGCTTTCTTCAAGCATCAAGTTCAAACTTTTATTTCTGACTATATAAGAGTACTTTTTGCTGTGGAACTTATATAGTCCTTGTGTTCTGAAGACCTTGGTATAGAAACCAAAGGAGGGCGACTGAGGTTGCTGTTCAAATGTAGATAGTTTTGTCTTTCTACCTTCTGTGTTTGTAATCACGTGTTTATCCAATTCCTATATTCTGCTATTCCTGTTCCTTGCGGTCGTCTTCTGTTCTGCTTTGGGCCTTACAGGAATCATAGGATATGGAGGCAGTCACATATGGTAAGGAGCTGTGGCATTTTATATGCAGCAGGGCTGAGACTACTGCAATAGTATTGTTGTTAGGATTGGGATATGGCAGCTAGTAGTCACCATATATATACACACCGGCTAGTATAGAAGTAATGGGAACTCATGATACCATGAGACATGACTGCCCAACTCTGTGCCTATTATGCCTTGCTGCATTTCAAAGAAGTTGTTGACTTAATTTGAAGGTTGATGGAGATTCTTTCATATTCTAACTATTCGTTCCCCAGTCTGGCTTTGCTATCAAATACAGCTTTTAGAGTCCTGACTGGTAGGATGCAGCAGCAGAACCAGAAAACCCCATCTATGGTACAAGCCTCCTGTGTGGGGGCAGAGAGTCTCATACCCTCATACACTGTTTCCATTGACTGCCCTTCAAGAAGAAAGATCTCAAACTTATGTAATTGAAAGGTTGTTTCAAAGAACATATTTAAAGTATAAGTGAATTATTTGCTGTCCAGGTTTCCATCGCGAGTTTGAGTCACTCCGCAACTCACTGCATTGCAGGCAAAGCTTTGTACTGTGGGGGTGTGGATGGAAATTGGTTATGCTTCTGGGGAAGTGAGACTCTGCGTGACTCTTAGCAGAAAACTTCCTCTGGCTCTTTCATAGCAAAGTGAAGACTTTTAGCAAGAGAAAAATAGAAGGTCACAATACAATGGAGTTGAGCCCAGAGAGGACAGAGGCCGGTCTGAATCTTATGCTTGTGTGTGTTAGATTATCAGTGTTTTATTTGAAGTATTGGTAGGAATGAGATTTTCTTGTGCATCTTCTTCCTTTGGCTCTTTGACCTATCACCATTAACATCCTGAGCTACTTTTAATGTACGTTAATTGAGCTGTGAAAATAAAACCATTCTTGTAGAGAAGGAAGTTAGCATTGTTAAGCTCAGATAAACACATGACTCATTCTTTTCTTATGTGTTTAGATGGAATTTGAACTCTTTATTTTCCTCAACTGTACTACTTCCCCAGTTGACTTAATAAATACAAAGGTAGCTGTGATTTGTGATTAACAGTCCTGGTCTTCATCTCAGTTTCAAGTGCAAGTTCTAAATGTAAATGTGCATTTGTGAAGGTGGAAGCAATAATTGAGAGAGCTGTTGGCTTTTCCTTTAAGCAACAACAATAAAAAAATCCTAAACAAAATTGAAGCTTGGTGCAGTATTCAGTGGTGGATGGTAATGGGTGGTGGATGACTTGTGAGGTAGGAAGGGGAAGAAACTACCTCAGATGATCTTGTAACAAAAAATGAAGTTACTTTTATTTTCTCACTTTTTCCCCTTAATATTAAAAATGTTCTTGCATTATTGACAGGAGAAAAGCATGTACTACAAAACACTGAGCTGGTAGGAAAATAGATCTGTCATGCCTCAGGCTTTTAATGTTGCTTCATTTATTGAAGCATCTTTCCCGTTTACTTGATATTTGTTCTATAATTTCAAATACAATTTTCAGCAAGAGCACGGTCAGAGGTTTGTAACTGGGTAGGAGAACTGATGTAGCAAAGTGTGGTTGCCTACAGTCTGTGTCTGCAGAAAGCTGAAAAGCTGAGTTGGGTGGTGGGGCAGAGGTGCTCCAGCTTGGAACCCTGTCAGAGGAGAAGGGGATAAGTAACCCTTCTGTCTTCTCTCTGCTGTCACAGGCATATTCCTCTTCCAGCTGAGCTGGATCAGGAGGCTTTCTGTTTGAAGAAGAGCCTTATAATTTGCTATGTTCCATTTTCGGTTGGTTTGGGGCATTTTTTATGTGTTTCTTAGGAGGACTAACAGTGTTTGAGCTTACCTTGCAGCTGGGCAGCTGAGGATTACACACTCTTGTGCTTTACCCCTTAACAATATATTTATGCTTGTATGTTTGTCAAACTATAGTTTTAGTAGTTCTGTTATTCCGCTTATTAATGGGTGGAAGTCTAAAGCTCACCTTTGGACATCTGTGTGAGGTATTTATAATACTTCAGTATTTGTCAATACTTTCCCCCAGCTTCTTCATTATGGTTTGCATTGGAAGGGACCTTAAGGTCATCTAGTTTCAATCCCCTGCCGTGGGCAGGGATACCTTCTATTAAACCAGGTTGCTCAAAGCCCTGTCCAACCTGGCCTTGAGCACTGCCAGAGATGGGGCAGCCACAGATTCCTTGGGCAACCTGTGCCAGGGCCTTACCATGCTCACAGTAAAGAATTTCTTCCTTATATCTAATTTGAACTTCCCCTGTTTCAGTTTGAACCTGTTAACCCTTGTCCTATCACTGCAGTCCCTGATGAAGTCCTTTTTCAGAATCCTTGTAGGCTCCCTTCAGATGATGCATGACATCACTAGCTGAATTTCTCTTTTTAATTGAATTTCTTCATAGGATGCTTTTGTAGAGTGGCAGCTGGTTGGAATCTGTTCAGAGAAGACTTTGAACAGAAACATTTCTGCATGAGTGGCCTCAGGTTGAGTAGGCATTGTAATATATTGTCCTTACAAGCTAGGGGCTGCAGCACAGAAAGATGCTCAGAATTTTTTCCTTCTTTTTGAATTGGATCCTAATGGATTTACTGCCTGAATTTGTCAGACATCCTATCGAGTTAGAAGTGTCATTAAAAAGAACAGAAGAAAATGTATAAATATGTTGAAGCTTCTTCTGAAAGATTACTTGTGTGGCTAAAAATACTTAACAGAGTTCTCTGGCCCTATGACAAGCTTCACCACTTCTGTCAGAGCTCACTTGTGTTGGGTCAGTATCTCTTGTGCCAGACAACCCCAAACCACACACAGTAGTAATCCAGCTGGATTACACATCTGCATATGTGTGAGTGCCTCATGGTTGGAAAGAGTCATGTCCCACAAAACTGCTGGCTATGCTTTTGCTGATGTACCTCAGTTTTGTATGTGTAATGGTGTTTCCCTTTTCATAGGAAGTATGGGCAAGTTAAACTGACTAATGTAGAACTAAAGGAAATGGTAAATAATGGTGGTTTAAAAAAGATAATATTTCTAAAACCAGGCTGAATTCTTAGTCCCATTTCTTGACTGATTTTTCTCTGTATTTTAATGCCTAGGTTTGTAGTTGCTTTTTTTATCTACATGGTTTGGTTTGACCGTGGTTAAATTGACCTTGTATTTATTGAAAAATGTTAAATTGAAGATGGATTCCATTTAAGCTAAACAGGTGAATCATGTTAGAGCCATTCTGCCTGCTTTTAGGGGATTCTGCTATAATGAAAACTAAGTTACCTAGCTAAAGGTCTTCCAAGTTTAGTGCGGAATCTGAGATATGTCTTGTTTGTTGTTTCAGATAGTGGTGTACATAGCTTTGTTGGAGAGTCCTGCCTTTCACTGCCTGGATCCTTTTAACAGTGTGCCAAAGGTGAGTGGTTCAAGTTCAGTAGTTATTTTTGTAAGTAAAGATAGCAAGTGACCTGGATGTATTGCTTGGGTTTTGCTTTTACGTAGCATAATGTTTGTGATTTATTTATTTAACTGCAGGATGGATGATTAAATGGCAAGTCTTTTTCCTTCAGTGATCTGAGGCAAATCAGTATTAGGTCTTACTTTCAAAAAAAAAAGATATGCTCAGACTATTAATTGGGCACTGGATATTGCTACCATTTCTTTTTGGCTCCTGTCTCCTGTTACCTACTGCTTTGACTTGGGATGTTTTCCCCTGAAGGCATTGTAGGAAGGACATGGTGGCGTGGGAGGTAGCAGCCATCCATAGCCTATGGTGGAGCAGGCTTATATTCTTTGATTGAATTCTAAGAACTAAGTAATAACTTATAAAGTATTGAGAAGAAAGAAGGCTTGTGGGTTTTCTGTGGGAGTGGAACAGAATTGCATTCAGTACATCAAGAGTATCTTCCTGGACTGTCTCTGAAGACCTGAAGTAACCTAATGGAGTTGATTGTTTTCCAAAGGCTTCATTTTGTGGTAGAGTCTGGATACCTTTCTGTTAATTCGTATACCCTGTTGTCTGTTTCTAGTAACTGTAGTTGATCTCTGTGGCTTAGAAAAGATCTATTAATAGAAACTTTTAATAAAATGAAAGCTCATTACAAGTGTACCAAAAAATAAACACGAAAAGACTGAACACAGAATGAACTTTCAGCATGGAGCAGAAAACTGGGAGTCTTAGTTTCATTCATTACTTTACCAGGTGGATTTATTATTTCTTACTCAAATTATCTGTTTATAAAATAAAAGTAATGTTGCCTTCTTCAGAAGGAAGTTACGCAGGCTGATTATTGACATTTTTGAGCCTTCACATGGGAAGCAGTGTATGAAGTCCTCATGTGCTTTGATATTTGTTGTGGGTTCTGCTAAATACTTGTTCAATGAAGTGTTATCAGATGTTGAAATTAGACTTAATTTGTTTAATAAAGTGCAGGTGAGCCAGCTAGAATTAAAAATGCAATCCAGTCTTAAGTAAAGCATCTACGTGTGTTGTTGCAAATGATTCTGTTTTCTTCAAACTGGAAAGGAAATTGTGAAGTACTAGGATAAAAACTGAGATGCTACAGACATCTTTTGCACTGCACTCTCAAATTATCTGCTATACGTCTTTAAATAAAAGGAATAAATTTATAACCCTGGCTTTTCCAACCGATCAGCATCTAGCTTTGAACATCTTGTATTTGTGCTTAATGGCTAATAGTGAGAATCTTTCTGTAATACTTTTCTGGAATAGAAACTCCATTAAGTGCTCCTTAAATTTTTTCTGTGTTGTGTAGGTAGCAAAATTAAATTATTCTTGCAAAGGCTGTTAATGTAAGAGCAAAATAAACACGTAATCCTAAAACAAATGCTTCACCAAACTGTTGAATTAATTATAGTAAAATTATTCCAATTTTTCTACAAAAAATTTCTACTCAAAATTAAGTTTGTTTCCTACTATGGCCCATATTTTGTGTCTATTCTAAATGTGTACCATAAAATTCTTTGGAGTTTTATCTTTGGAATCTCTTGTCCTTTTTTTATAATAGTTTTCAGTTAAATATTCAGTGAAAATAATAAAAAAAATTCCACTGCTTTGTTTGGAATCTGGATTCTGAGTTTAGAGCCATCTTTAGTTATTGAATTTAGTTCTGTGATATTTGGCTTATGGAGTAATTTTTTCTTCTACCCTTTTAAAACAAGGAGGAGAGAGGGAAACAGAACATGCCCAAGCTGTTGACAGCAGGTGAAAGTTTTATATACTTTCCCAAAAGGCAGTAAATTGATAATAGCTCACTGAAAGGAAGAAGCAGAGGAAGAACTGTTTGGACATCCCAGTTGGCAGGAGGTGTAGTGGTGTCTCTTCCCCTCTGTGTTCTTTAAGACATGTGTACCCAGAATACTTGCTGTGTCCAATAAGACAACACTTAATTTCAGTAACAAAATTAAATCTAACTTTTGCATTAATATTTATTTCTGTTTCCATTCTTTGTGTGCATATTTCTGATGGACTATAGTTAGCTTGATAAAGATGTAATTCTTCAAAACGTGGAACATTCTAGTGCTTTTCCTGCAAGGAAGCGACTGCCTAGGTGTAGCTTTAGTAAAGCGTGAAGCAAAATAAAGTAAACGTTTTGACCTTTGAAAGGTAAATGAGATTAGCAACAGAGTAAATATTCACAAATTACACTAAAAATGTTCTTAAGCTTCACTGAACTATGGATAATAATGTGCCCTTACATGATTTTTTGAGTATGTGGTGTCGAGATCTTCCAGTTCGTCCTTAATCTGTCTGAGCAAGGTAGCTTTTTTTCAGTTGTTTGGTTTTGTTTCTTTCTCTGGAAGAGAACTACATGGAAAGCATACTTAAAAATGTAAAAGAATCTGTCATTTCTGCAATTAAATTAGTATGAAGTTATGGATGAAGTCTAATGTTCTGACAGTTTATTGCAGTCATTCAGTTGTTGCAAATCTGAAATTATCCGAAAAGTATTTAACCTGTTTTAGAAATTGTATGTGGTGGGGTTCTGTACTTTTAAACTTGTTCCTTGTTTGCTTACAGTTTTGAATCAAAAAGTATGTTGTGTCTTGTATTTTCACAATAGAATATTTTGAAAAGTGATTGCAATATTAATATGTGCCTTGAGTGGCTAAGATAAAAATCTTCTGGGAAATGTTCTTTAATAGGGTAAGTTTTTGAGACTTCATGCACCTGTATGGAAGGTACTGTTTGGTTCTTCAGGGGTACCTCTGTTCACAGGAGTGAGATTGTTTGATAAGACCAGAAGCAAACAGGTACAAGCAAAGTTATCAGTGTCTTAATGCTGAGCAGATTTGCCAAGCTGTGATCAGATGTCTGGCTACAGTACCACAACATTTCGTGGAAAGCCTAACCTGTAAAGGCACTCAGAACAACTATGACACAAATAGGCTTCTGACATTGAGTCTGGGGACCTGCTCACAGCTTCTGAAAGACTGATCTTCCTCCTTGTTTAAAGAGGAAAAAGCAATACAAACATTTCAACTTGATGGAACTCTTTGTGGTGCTGTACGGAAATATTTCTTGGTGGATTTCTGTGGATCAGAATGTTATACCTATAAGCAATACCTATGTTATACCTATAAGCAATGCCTATTTGTATGAGTTAGTTCGTCAGAAATTTTGATTCTGAGAGTAACTAAGAATGAAAGGTATGTACTGAGTGGATGTCTGGATTCCTTTCCCTTAAAAGTTTCCTGTAATTACATCAGTTATCCCAGGTGCCTGAAGTGTTGATTTTAAGCATCTGAATGCAACTTTAGCATTACTTAAACATAGTTACAGACATCTAGTGTAGTAAATGAACTTGTAGGCTACTGGCTATTATGTTATACTAGTGGTATAATACTTTCTAACCTGTAAGTGTGGATGTAGGGAAGAACACTTTCATCCCATGATTACCAGCTCTAACCTCCCAAATAAATTTATCTTACATGAATTATGTACTTTTTTTTATAGATTTTTTTTTTTTTACATTTTTCTTTTTCTTTTTGTAGTAATTGTAGTTGTTTCCTGAAAATACAGCCATGCTTTTACTTACTAATAATGTAAAATTAGATTCTTAATAATCACTTGTCTAATTTTTTTTCAGCTTTGACAGCTTCAGGTGCAACTCAGGTTTGTAGATCTCAACAGTAGCTTTTATGGTCCACAAATGGCCTTTTCAGTATGCTTTAACTGCAGTCCATATGGATTCCTCATAGGAGAACACTGTACAGCTTTCATCAATACATGAGAATTCAGTTAGAAAAAATAAAACAATGATTGCATTTTTCCTGGTGTAAGTAGTTTTGTGGTTTGATAGTCAGTATGGACTTTGGCTGTCGTCCTATCCAGCGTGTCAGTTTTTCTGAGCCAAAAAAAGCTTTGCCTGCTGGAAAGAATGCATGAATATAGCATATGAGTTAAGCTATATATGTGAAGTAGATATATAGGAGTAAGTTAAGGTTAAGCATGTGCCCAGATATATTTGTGAACTGAGTACAGTACTCAGTACAGCGAGTACTGAATACAGCAACCAACCTTGGTGTCTTAACCAGCAGTTAAAGGAATGGCACTGGCAGAACAGGTTTTTTAAGCCCTTACTCGTGTGGTTTCTAAATAAATATATCCCTGTGTTATGCCAGTTTCAGTTAAAAGATTTAAATGTGCACTGCACTTTTGAGAGACAACTTAGAATATGATCTTAAGAAAGTCTCATGCAGTTAAGGTACATCACAGGGATGCTGAAAGCATTCATGGCTTAGGTGAGTGTTGTACCTAGAGGCATATATCAGGGAAAGTGAGTTTGAGGCTTTCGGGATGTGGGAGGAGTCCTTGTGCCAGCCCTGTGTAGTGTGATAGGGCTATATTGGGGTGGTGTGGGAGTCAGTGATCCCAAACCCTCCTGAAGGAGGAAACAGATTAGCAGCTGAGGTCACTGAGGTCACCAGTTACTCCAAATTCTAACTGCCCCATAAAGGAGCTGTTGTCATTTCCTGGTTGCAAATACCTCCTGGGGTTCTCCTCCCCTCAGGTTTCAGTCCTGTAGCTCTTTAGAGCTGACTGCTTGAGCTGTTGCATTGCCGAGCATGCCCGCTGCCAGTGTTGTTGTAGGTCACTTATAAAATCAGTTGAAGGCTTGTTCCTCCATTTGATAATGGCTGGAAGGCAGTTCTCCTGGTGTGGAGGCTTTGAGGCAACTTTAAATGATTAATTTTTCATGTTAGAATTGGTGTGTAGAAGAAACAGACTAAAACTGTAATGTATATTTTCAGTAGTGCTCTTAATATATTCCATATAACATCATGTTCAAATGGTACGTATTCAAGAGTGTTATCATATTAAAAAAAAACAAACACAACAGTTCTGCGTTTTTAATGAATAGGGAGAGACTGTACGCTTGGTTCATGTCGTTTTGTATCCTGCACAGGGTTTTGTGTGTGTGACCCAGGGGCACTCTGGATAACTGCTCAAATCTGTGATTTTCACAGAACAGAAAATATTTAAAGGTTAGTGTAGTATATTTTCTGTGGAATTCTAATAACTTGGTTAATTAATCTTGGATTACAATTACTGTTTGCTCTGTAGTAACAAAGCTTGAATTGTACTAAGCAGAGAGGACTGAGAAAATGAGCTTGTCCTGTTTATTTTTTAAGCTAGTAGGAACACAAAAACACAGAATGCAAATACAGATACAAAACTTTTATAGTCTATTTTTCTTTCCCCAATTTTAAGAGTCTCATTATAAGACATTGCAGAATCAGGGGTTTAATGCTTACTTTCCTTTGTACTCTCTCTTCACACCTTTTTGTTTCAGGGATCTCCTGCAGCTCTCATTTTACCCCTCCTAATTTTGGAATCTGTTGTCTGTGTCAGCTGCTCTGAGTTGTTCCTCATAATAGAGCCTCTGTGCAGCTCATTTTCTACCTGCTCTGTCACACTCTTTCCCCCCTCCTTTCTTTTAAATGATCCCACTCCTGCTTTTTTATTCACCAGCTGTATGCATAATCCTTCCAGCAGATTTCCTGCTACAGTCATTGCTACTCACACTGGGTTGTTTTCCTAGCTAGTTTAGAGTCCTTGCATTTCTTTTTAGCATGTCTTTTTCTTGTGACCTCTTGTCCTACCTCTTCCTACTAACCTTCAAAATTTACCTGTAGCCCAATTTTTTAATGTGAAACACAGACATTTGAACAGCTGTGTTCCTATATATTCTTGTGTGCATGAGAGGTAAATTAAATAACTGCCTCTCATGCACACAGGCTATGGCAGGTCACATTAGAGAAATCCTTTCCCTGAAGCAGCAGGTAGTTGGGGGAATCCAGATTTTCCCAGGAGTTACTGATCTTGAATTCTCCATCTTGAACCAAAATCAGAAACTCTTTGTTGCTTAGCATATTCCTGGATAAGCAGGGTTATCTCATACCATTAGTTCTCGACTTATCACATACCAGCCCCAAAAATGCTGTTGAGTGAGGGTTAGACCTCTTTATATTTGATCTATGGGACTGTTTTTCAAGATTAAACAGTCAGAGTATAAGTTTTTCTTCCTTATTTCTCCCTTAAGATCATGGAATGGTATTTTCTGCCAGTCCTGGATTTGTGTAGGAACTGTAATGGTCTGTTACAGTATTCCTAGAGTGCTGGTTTATGATGATGGAGATGAGGGTGCTTGGTAAGCTAAAGCAAGAAGAAGGTGTGAAATCCTTGGGTTAACTTAAATGTTTTGACTAGAATTACAAACCTCCTCTGTGTATGTATATATATATATATATGTTTATAAAACTGGTTTTGAACCTAGTTCATAAGTAAGGTTCTGACAGTTGTGCGCCTTAGAAACAGAATTTACTGCCAGAGGGGTAATGGAAACTTGCATTCTCAGCTGCTGACTTTGTGCTTCAGGCACTCTTCAGATGCATGGCTACTATAACATACTTTCTGACTGCAGTAAGTTACTGAAACTTCAGGAATCTTGACTTCTGAGTTGAAAGCCTTTTCCCCTGTAACTAGTAACACATCATCATGTGGCCAAAATTGGTGTGTCCCATATGTGTGTTGGGATTATCTCCATTTGTGTGAGGAGCAGCTGCTGCTGTGTATTCCTCAGGAAAAAGCTTGTCGGTAAAGAGATTAGTAGGAGGTTGTGGCATGCTCTCTGGCTGTGGTTTAGGAGAAGGGGAGAAAAATGGCAGCACAAAGCAGGCTCCTGATCAGACTAGGGAGTCTGGCCTGCAGATGGTGGCATCTCCACAACCTGAGTCAGCACCCTCACTGATTCTGCAGAATCCTTACAAATGTGATGAACAAAACCTGAAGGCGCAGGATTTGATGCAGTAACACAGTGCTGCTTACCTTCATGGAACTAAAGTGTGGTTTCGGGGTGGAATTTTTGAACCTGAATGTCTTACATGCTAGAGGAGCAGAAGTAAGGCATCAGTCAATGCTTCAGTCCAAGATCTGTTCCACAGAGCTTAATTTTCAACAAGAGGCATAAGAACAAGAACAAATAAAAATGCTTGGTATTAGTCAACTCAAAGCATTCAGAGGTTCTGTGGTGCAGGAAAGGGAGAGATATCTCTGCTCTAAGTTTTCCCTGAGGTCCTGGTGGGGAGAGAGAATGCATATGTTTTTCTGCATCTCCCTGCATGTTCTGTTCCCCACAGTAAGGTAATTTGTGAATTTTTATGTACTTGCTTCTACTTTTGATGAGTCAAGGGATTGTAACTTGCCACTCCTTTCATATACTGCTCCACAGCTCCCAATATTTGTGTCTGAATTTTCCTTAAGAAGCCTTTTTCATTATTCCCCAGGTTTGTGTAATACTATTGTCTTCTCTTAGTAAGGTCTGATTTAGATAATGAAGGAGTTGACTACTTCTGCCGTAATATTGCTTATAACAAAGTTGAGGCATGTTGCTCTTTAATTTTTACTACAAGTAATACTAAGGTACTACAGAAGCTGTCAAGTACTAAATATTTTGTGTGGCTGTCAGCTGAACTCATGTATGAAACAGTGATGGCACAGTCACTTTTATTGATACTCAGTAGCAATAGAAATTAGAAAATCTGTATTAATCTGGAAGGAACGAGAATTCTGTGGCTGAACTTCCAAATTTTCAAAACCTGTGGTTTTGAACCTGTTTCTTCTTTACTTAATCTTGGTTCTACTGCAGATATTAATACTCAGTGTCTTCCCATGCTTGGACATTACTTGGCTGCTATTTTATGCCTTCCACATTTGTTGATGCATTTTATTGTTACCTAGTTGGAGTAGGGAAGAAAATGTGTCCGTGAGTGTGTGAAGTTAGAACATCTCATTGGTGTAAGAGCACATAACATTTCTGCATGAAAGGGAATGTGATGTAGCAGCCAAAGCCAGGTGTTTAATTTTAAACTGATTTGTTTATTGGAGGGAGATTTTAGTCAGAAAAGTGCATTGTGAAGAAATTCCTGGCAGAAGATAAAACTAGGAGATTTAGAGGAGTTTGGAAGGATTCAGTTTTGTTCAAACATGAGAGCTGAGAGTAGGAATAAAGGAGGATGAGCCTGGCATTGCCTGGTAACATTGGTTTCTGTTGAACGTGTTTTTTGCTCGTAGAGGTGTAGACTCTTCTGGTTGCTTAGTCTTGGGTTTGTATAACTGTTTCTACAAAAAAAAAATAATAATAATAATCTGATATTCCTAGTCTTTATGCAGTAAAAATTTACTTTCAGAAGTTTGGGGGTTTTTTGTTCACCAGTTCTGGAGCAGTGAAAAATCATGTTGGGGTAATAGTAGTGGACAGCTTTTCAGATTGCCTAAGTAGTCTTAGAGCAGCTGACACCTGAACTGCAAGGTAAGAGTTCAGAGTAAGGAGTATCCTAATGTGTCACAGCACCCTGCTTTCTCTAGAGCATGTCTGGCAGAAGGGTTTCAGTAAGACCCCTTCACTCTTTTTCCCCCTTCAGTGAATGGTATTTTTCTCTTGGATTTGTCCCCTTCTCTTTCACCTGAGGAAGTAACAATGTATTGCTGCTATAATAGTGTGGCAGAGTACTCACAAACAGTACGTTTTGGAAGAGGACCTCTTTTAAACTAGAGGAAGATATGTAAGAAATAATTTGAATGAAATAAGTGAACGCTGCCAACATTCCAGACCAAAAATAGTCTCAACTTCAAAGCATTTGTAAGAGCTATGGGACAGGTAATTTTGAAACCTGTTTTATTTGGAGAAGTGTAAGGATTAAAGAGTTTCCTCTGTACTTGTGTTTTGGGAGTGCTGAGAGGATTCCTGACTTGACTCTGAAGAGCTGTTAGATGGAAGAGAACTGCTGACTTTAGGGGGAGACTGAGGTGGCCATTTCTTGTCTGCTATACAACATTTCCCAGTTGTATAGCATTAGCAAAGTAGTCAGTCTGACAAGAGACTGACTTGAACCTACCTTCAAGCTGCAGCAGTCACTCTACATCTGATAAAAGATCCAAGAGTGTTTCTTCATTTAAATTGAGTTTTCTTTTGGTACTTGTCCTAACAGGAAATTAAAAGGATAGCTTTTTGAGTAACTATCTCATCATCCAGTTTTCTTCAGAAAGATGTACAGATTTATATAGGAATAAATTTAATGGTACTAGCTGTTTCTTCATGAAATCTAACACTATCTTTCAAGCTGCCTCTTCAGTTACATGCATAAGCACAGAATGATGAATGGTATCTTGCATCTGGCAATCATTTTTACCTGTGTTATTCAAAGACTGTACTTTTAGAAAGTGGCTCTTTGCCTAGATATGAGAAAAAGATATTCAGCAACCCCAAATTCAGGTAAAAATCTGTGGAACTCTGAGAGTTAAATTAAGATGTATCTGAATATTTTGTTTTTGTTTCTGCAGTCACCTCTTCATATTGGATACAAATTCTGGTCCAGGTGACCTGTCTTAAGAATCCATTCAGTATTTGAAATGACAGTGAACTGGGAAGTTCACAGGAATGGTGTCTGAGCAGGGCCCTTACATTAGTGCTCTTTGAGCTAGAAAGTTGAAAATTGTTTTAATATATGTATTTTTCGCATTTTCCTGCTGTCATGAGGTGGATTGAATGGGCTTTTTTGTAAAGCAATTGATAAATTGCTTAAGACTATAAAGTGAACATTGTCTAGAAATAGACAATGTCTTCTTTTTTTTCTTCTTTTCTTAAACAGCGTTGGTTGGGATTAAATGCGTTTTTGAACTGAACAAACATCTTTTCCTCTTTCTAGTTAAAAAGCGAATATATGATTTTTCTATTGGGGAACAGAAGGTCAGCAGTTCAATTTTATTTTCAGCCTTTTATAGACAGTTTAAAGTGAAATCCCTTGAAAAGTAGGTAGCAGTGTTTCAAGGGATTAGCAGCAAAATGTAGCAATCCACAGTGATTCTGAGCTTTGTCCTTCTGCACAAGATCAAGGTTAAACTTCTTATGTCTGAGGACTGTTCTTTGTTTATGCAGTACATAAATGTACTAATACTTCCAGTGCACTATAATTCCTGTAGACCGTTGAATGTTTGAGATAGGGGTAAAGAAGCAACAGTGGAAGCAAATCATTAAAACAGGGTTGGTTTGTTTGGTTTTTTTTTTTTTGGAACCTTGAAAGAAATTTCAAGGGTGTCTGCTTTATAAAATTTCATGATGTCCACCAGATTCGGAGTGTCTTGTTGTTTTAATTTCAGGGCAAGAATGAAGGTTTGCCAGTAGGTGAGAATGGAAGTGCATGAAGTGCCGTGCACTTAATTTGTTTTTCTTGTTTCACCAGTCTGTCATATAGATAATACTACCTAAATGTTCTCTTAGTAAAGGGTCTGGTTTTTCTTCTATGATCTTATGTGCTTGGCTCCCTCCTACCCACTTTTAGGAAGGGACTGTTGAGAGGTTGGTAGATGTAAAATGATTTGTAATTTCATCTTGTGTAGACATGTAATGGATGTTATATTCTTCCTGGACTTTTCAGTCTCTTCTATCTTGGTTTTGTTTGTTTTGTTTGGGTTTTTTCATGTATTTCTAAATGTATAAGTAAGTTGTCAGCTGGGAGGAATGGAGATAGAACAGTCCACTAGCAAATATTAAGCTTATCTGTCTCTCTGACTTAGTAGAAACACCCATAAACCACCTTGGAGATGTGGCCATTAATCATTGCAGCTGTTTTAGAGGCAAGATGAGGTCTCTTTTCCCAAAAGTTTCCGTTAGTGCAGTTGAGCTGTTTATTAACTGGGTGGCTTTCCTGAAACTCCTTTTAAAAGAATTCAGGAAAAGGTGAGCCGCTGCTCCTTTCTGACCCTCTCCCTCTATTTACCTAAATGTGCGGCAGCATTTGGAGTTGTGATGTGTTTACTCTGCAGCCAAGAAATGCAGGCTAAAAAAGCTGCTGCCTCCTTATTTGTTTCATGCTGTTTGCAGCCAAAAGGTCTGAAGAAGTCCTCTCTACACAGACTATGTTTTACCGTTGCTCTCTAAAATGTGTGAAGCCATTGCTCTTGATGGCAGTGCCTTCAAAATAAAGCACGAAGTAGCTCTTTGTCCTAGTAGTGGAAAATGTCACTGCAGATGGGGTCATCCATAGTAGTTCCATCTGCATAGGCTGCTGATGGAGGCAGAGCAAGAACCTGCAGGCACCTGCCTGAGCTGTGTTTGCTGATGGAGTTTGCAGCAACAGATGCAGGAAAGGGAGGCTGAAGACAGATGGCACAAGCATTGTGGAGGCTAAAGGGTGGAGGAAGGACTTTGTAGGAAGGGACCGTTAACTGACTATTTGTGGTCAGGTGTTCCTTTATATTTAGATATTATTCCCACTTCCCCCCCTCCTGTGCTTTCAATAGTCAGAAGTGAGTGATGGTAATTTACTGATTCACACTTACTATGTTTTCTGATAGGTATGTAATAAAAGGGTGTGAAAAGGTGCATTATTTTTTTTTTTTAATAGTCTTCAAGATACAGGGAAATAACTCAAATTCATCTAAGGACAGAAATCCATTATCTTGGCATTTTTTTGCTTGGTCTGTAGAAGATTTCTTGTACTGTCCATTAATCTTTGTTCTGCTTTCTGAATGACCTAAAAATACAAATACCTGAAAACAATCCCACCCCCCTCAAAGCAAAACAAACAAACAAAAAAATTAAAAAAGAAATTCCCAAACTGAAATATGTTTGTTTGGGTTTTTATTGCTAGGGTTTTCTTTTTTTTTTAAATTTATTTTTATCCCTTAAACTTGTCCTTAGCCAATTTCTTAATAGTCATCCCATGTGCATGGAAATATTTGAGCCAGGCTTTTATTATAAATCTTGTGTGTTGGTGACCATACTCAGTTTCAGCTTAGCTGAAGACTTGCTAAGAGTATTTTCTCTGTACTATTGTTATCTATCTTTTAAGCATAAGTAAGTTACACTATTGCAGAACTTTAATGCATGTTGTTATAATATCAGCTTGTTCTGGTAGAACACCAGCTTTTTGTCCTTTGAAATAGAATTTTAAATTTAAATCATCTGTCAGAGGCTAAAAATGAACAGTGCCTACTTTATAATAGGCATGCTGTTCCAAAAGGGTATAGAAATATTCTTTTCAAGTAAGACATCAAAAGAGTTTTAAAAACTTATTTTCCTGAAACAGCAGAGTGCTTGTCCCGTTAATAAAAGATAGTACTTAGCATTATGTGTTTTAAAGATGGTCACAGCAAATAAACATTTGTATCTTGAGCTGCCCCAGACCAGGAAATCCTGTGGCACAGCAGTATGACTAATGAAATTTTAAGAATACGGAACTGTGAAGGTTAGCTTGTGTGAAGGTCACAACATGAAACAGGGCGAGCATTGTATAAAATTAGGGTGGTATTGAATTAATGCGAGTTAACAGAATGCCAGAACTCAGATTTGCGTTCTTTTGGTGCTGCAGCAGCCTACCTTGTAACTGCCCAGATGGTTTGTTTTTTTTTTTCCCACTACTAGAGAGGTAGCAGACTAAAGTATCTGCTGCTTTCTTAGAATCCTAGAATAGGTTGGGTTGGAAGAGCTACCTAATTCCAGCCCCCCTGCAATAAACAGGGGACATCTTCAACTAGATCAGATTGTTCAGAGCCCCATCCAGCCTGGCCTTGAATGTTTCTAGGGATGGCCCATTCTCTTTGGCAACCTGCTCCAGTGTTTCACCACTTTCATCGTAAGAAAAGTTCCTCGTTATACGTAGCCTGAATCTACCTTCTTTAAGTTTAAAGCCTTATGCCTTGTCTTATTACAACAGGCCCTGATAAAAAGTTTGTCCTCATCTTTCTTATAAGCCCCCTTTAAGTACTGAAAAGGCTGCTATAAGGTCTTCCTACAGCTTATTCAAGTCCCAACTCTATCTGTCTTTCTTCATAGGAGAGATGTTCCATGTTAACATTTTTGTGGCCCAGTAGGAGCATGTCCAAAGGAAGACATGTCTTTTTTGTACTGAAGGCCCTAGAGCTGGATGCAGTACTCCAGGTGAGATCTCACCAGAGTGAAGCAGATGGGGAGAATCACTTCCCTTTACATGTTGGCTGTGTTACTTTTGATGCAGGTCAGGATGTGGTTGGTTTCTGGGCTGTAAGTATGTGTTGTGGGATCGTGTCTAGCTTTTGGTCCACCAGTATTCCAAAGTCCTCCTTAGCTAGTGCTACGCCTTCCTATTGGAACAGGGTTGGAGAGCTGGAAAGGACCTAGACATCACCTGCAGCCATCAGAGATGGTCATTGCTAAGACTCTGGACTGCATGCAAAACACTTGGTGGGTCTTGCCAAGAAGATGCACTTTGTGATTATTGCTTTTCCTTAAATGGCAGGTTTACATTTTAAAAGATTGTTTGAAGCAGTCCCTGCTTATTTCATTTGAGCAGACTGCTTCATGTGATAGGCTTCATGGAAACATGGGGGTTTTGCAAACATCCTTTTAGATGTTATTATATAAACATACATAAAATGAGATCTCTTTCTTTGTTGAATGGTAAATTACTGTACTGACTTCTTAGCAGGAAGGGTGCATTTCTGGGTGTGTCTAATCTGTATTCTTATTTCTTTGTGTGTCTTTTAAAAAGACTTCTAAGCCACTTACAAGACAAAAAGCAAGTGTAATTTTTGTGATCTTTTTGAGCTACGCAGAAATTCGTTACCACTGAACTAGTCTTGAGGTTTCCGGTTTGCAGTTATTCTGTAACGCAAGATGCAAAGTGTAACTGTAATTGCATTAGAGGTTGAAATATCAGATATGTTGTGGGGCCAAGAGAAGTAAACATTGCTTAGAAGCTGTCAAGAGACATCCGGTTGAAGAAACAAAACCCCAAACCTCAGTGTTGTGCCCTGAAACAATGGTGGGAGATAGAGATGGGAAGAGGGTTTGAGGTGTGCTGGGGCAGGCTGTTGGGTAGCATCAAGGTGAAGTTAGTACAGTTCTAAATTACTGGTTAGTTAAGACTGATCCTTCACTGTTTTGAAAGATGTACAGCCTGTATCATCTAAAAACCCCTCACTTGCAGTGCCCCTAGAGCAGGTTGTGGCAGGGCACTCCTGCCATGTGGTAGCTCCTCCAATGTGGTTAACCTGTTTGACTGTTAGGGCTGTGTTGCCCTCACAGTTTTGTCTGTAATTGCTCTTTTTTCTTTGTTTATGTTCCTTTTTCTTTTTTATTTGTCCCCTCTATGTGACTCATGAGGAAACTTGAGAACTTTTGCAGCTAAGAACAACTGTTTTAGTTTGTTCATGTTTGGTTTCCTTAAAACCCTTTTAGTAAGTACTAATTGCATATCCATAATCTTTTGGTGTGCTGTGTGGGTTTTTAAGGGAGGTCCTTTGTCTCTTCATTTGACTACTTGAAGGTGTCCAGTTTATGCTTTCAAATTAGTGGCAAAATGTAATGCTCCAGAAATTCTTCATTGCTCCAAATTTTCCTCAGAGTTGACTCTTAAAACTGTAATAGCTTTGTGGACGGTTCTGATATCTTGGTGTACATTTGAAGATTTAAAGTGTTTAATTTTTATACTGTAGTTAATGAGAGAGAATAAAATGGTTGTCATTGTAAAATAATCCCATAGAGTGGAAATAAGTATTAAACACTTTCCTACATCATGTGCAGGAAGCTTAGTGTTCTAATTCTGTATTTTAGTTATTCTATTGCTAATATTTAATTTATTCCAGACACAGTTTAATAACTTCTTATAGTTCTTAATGAGAAGTGAACTACATTTCTTTCGATACCTTTTATTTGCATTTCCTGACTTGAGCTAAGTGCTATGAGTTTTTCCTTTTCAAAGAAAGAACCAGGGAGGGGAGACACAGAAAACCTCTAGAGCTTTTTACCCTTTTTTTTTCTTTTTAACAGGGTATTATTTTAACCCTATAAGATTTCCTGTATAAATGCTAAACTGTGAGAGTAGGTTAGGAAATGTAATAAAGAACTCCTCCTTTGCAGTAGATACATTTATTTACATCTTTGCTCACATTTATTCTTTACAGCTTCCATTCATTCCTTCTTTCTGCTTTGGAAAACTGACCTGCCTAAAGCACCAACAGCAGCTTCTATTGATTGTGACTGTGCCTTCGGTTTGCACATCAAAGTAAATTAGATAATAATCGCTTGCACTTACTGAGCTATCACTTTCAGTTCTGTAGTCAATACATCCTAATGGGACCTAATAGTGAAATACCCCAAATTAATTATCAAGCTTGTGTTAAAACAGTCAGCAATTTTAGGCAGCCCAGGTATGTGTTTTTTTCTTCTGCTTAAGTATCAGTTTGACACCTCAGAACTGCATAGCCAGATGATGGATGTTTGGTCATTACAGCTATTTAGTTACCTTTCTTTAAAAGTGGGAGGGAGCATTCTTACAATAAGTTTTGGTGCAGTAATGTCTTTCCAAAGAAATGTGTCCCTTGGAGTGGATTGATACACACTGTATGCAGTATTAAAGTGTTAAACTGTAGAATGAGTTAGACAAGGTTGCTTTTATGTGATCCATCACCATTTGTCTAAGTACCAGCAAGCAGCCCATGTAATAAAGGGTTTTTCTGGTTTTAACAAGGGGTTGCGATTTGCTGTGATTTGATCTGTGATTCTATTTTCTGTTTTTGTCTATGATCCTATGATAATTTGGGTTGATTGCTTTCTCTTTTTTAACCTCTCTGTTTTCAAATTTTCTTGTAGCAATCATTAGAAGTATATTTTGCTTGGTTTAGGTTAACTTTGCATGACGGAGATACTTTCCTGTTTTCTCAAGCACACATAAATGGCAAAACCATTGTGTTCTACTGGAAACAGCTGAAAGTACATCCAAAAGGTGTATTATTTTCACAAGTTTTTATTTGAATTCACATTCCTGTTCTTTTTAATGCCTTTTGAGCTCTGTCTTTGAGTTTGGTGCTTTACTGATCACCAAGAATTGAATTAAATGATCTCAAATGTAGAGAGATGCGCTTTTTTAGAACTCTTTCTGTATGTCAAAACTATTCATTCAGGCTGATTTAAAAAAAAAAACCAACCCAAACCTAACCACACACCCACACCCAGCAAGACAGAAAACAACTGTAAGTGAAAACAAAGCTTCAACCCTTCTGAAACAGTAGACAGGCTTATCAGAGAGTGCATTTTCATAAGTAAGAAAGCTTCAGACTTTGAGTGTACTTCAGATTAAGTGATCCAATACAAGTTATTTTATTAATTACAGAATACCATAAGCACATTCACTTACTATGAAAAAAGCTTTGAAGGAAAGAGGTTTTTTCCCTTATTTTCCACCACCTGCTTAGAGGACCATATATTGCCTATTTGCTATAGCTTGTGAAAGATAAACCAACTAGACACCAAAGAGCTGGCCCATCAACATGTGCATTCAAAACCCATTTTGATTTTCCAAGTTTGGGGGAAGGACAAGGAGAGATTGTTCAGCCTTCAGATCTTAAAGAAAGCTGCGATATGTAATTTGTTATCTTTCTGTTCTCCCAAGGCAATTAACTAAATATTGTATAGTGGTTATGTCTTATGTAATATTGCATAGCAATTATGTGTTTTATGAACATCAGTGTCATGTAGAAGCATCCATATCAATTTCGTGCCTTTCAGTGTGCTTTAAGAGGACATCCAACTCCAGAACAGTCTGTTACATCAATTGGCACTTCCTATTAATAGAATTTTCGTTTGTTCCCTTGGTGAGGGATTAAATTTCAAGCATTACTGTCAGTCATTGTTCAGCCATGCTCCTTTGCACAAAATACATTTTGAAAGAGGAGCACCTACTTCCTTTCTCACTGTATCTTTAAAGCTCAATCATGCCTCCTGTTTGCACTGTCCTAAGTAATTGTATCACCAGCAGAACCCTGAGACTTCCTCCTGAGGACAAGAGAAGATGCTGCTTTTCTTCTGCCTGTTGGGACAGAACATTGAACTAGCAGGGGTGTTAACTTGTGTCAGTCTCTAGGGAGAAGATTCCAATTCAGGTGGCATGCTGGAGTGGATCCTTTCTTATTTATCATTGTGGGATAAACACATTATCCCTGTATGGGTGGGGGCGTGTGTATGTGTGTGTGAGAATCCAAACCTGGTGAAAGATGTGTAACAATTATATGTAGTTTGATATTCCAAATAACATCACCTGAGCAAATCTCTAACATGAAAAATCATCAGCAGATTCACATGTTTGTGGGAGCAAATCCTCTTAAGTTCCTTTATGTTTACGTTTCCATAATCTCAAATATTGCTTGTGTGGTTCAGTTTTACTTACTGGTTCAAAATGGCATAGGTGTTAGCTTGTCTTTTTCCTGATATTTCTAAATTTGTAAGTCGTAGATAGTTTATTGAACATAACATCTTACTCTCTGGACTTTCTTCTGATAAAGTCTATATGGGAGTTGCATTACTAGATATTCCACTAATACCTGCCTTTGTTCTGCCTTAGGGATAGCAAATGTTGCCACCTATCTGAGCAGGCTTTCAATGAAGTCTTTTTATAACTGACTTTGCCTTGTCTGGGTTTTTGTTCACTACGTTTCTAGCCTAGTGGATTTCTCAGTTTTTCCCTCTTTCCCAGGGATGTTTCTGTATAGGTAAACTTTCACATGCGCTTCTGCATTAGGGCAGCTGCTGCTGAAGACAGGACTTCTCTCCAAACAAAGCCTAGACTGGAGGGAAGAAACCATGTGGCTGAAAATATCTGAGCTCAACCTAAACTAACTAGTAACATTTCAACAAATGCAGTGTTGGTAAAAAAAGTTTATTACTGCTGCTAACAATGAATGAAATGCTGGTCTAAAAGGGACTGGAAGTGTGGATTGGTCACATAGCTAGTATAAGAATTACCTTTTCATTGTCTGGTTGTGGAACTTTGCTTGCTCACTTAGCATGGCGTCTTTGTTTTGGGTTGGGTTTTTCTTATTTTTTGTGTGTTTTGAAAGCTGCAGTTGGAAGTTGTATTGCCGTAAAAGTAAAGAAAATTACCACTTGATAAGTTAAGCTAAAACTCAAAGCTATATATATATGCATCTGACAGTAGTATATATATATATATAATATATATGCTATACTTAGTATATATACTATATATATGTAGTGACAGGACAAGGGGTAATGGGTTAAAACTTACAGGGGAACTTTAGATTGGATATAAGGAAGAAATTCCTTCCTGTTAGGGTGGTGAGATGCTGGACTGAGTTGCCCAGGGAGGTTGTGGATGCTCCATCCCTGGCAGTGCTCAAGGCAAGGTTGGATGAAGCCTTGGGTGGCTTGGTTTAGTGTGAGGTGTCCCTGCCCATGGCAGGGGCATTAGAACTGGGTGATCTTATGGTCCTTTCCAACCCTAACTATTCTATGATTATATATATACACTTCTTGAAGTGAAACAGTCTTGTACTGGGAAATGTTATATTTCGTAAATTTACAGTTCCTTGCATAAGTATTTCAAAGCTTTTCATTGGTGCTTGTTACAGTGGGGAGTGTTATCCTATGAAAAAAGACTGTTTCAGCGCTAGAACTTTTCAGCTTTTTCAGGAGGAACCTTCCAGAAGATTGTACACTATTAGCAGTAATGGATTTTCATTTTCTTGATGTGAAGAGTCTCATGCTGACATTAGAAACTATAGAGACTGTGGAATTTTTGTTGTACGGTCTATGTACTAAGCAATGTTCTACAGAAATTTAATGTTTTGAGTGCTTGTCATGTTTTTACTGGACATTCCAATGCTTTGGAAGGCTGTATTATTGGCTTTTCCTTAACTTTTTTCTCCAAATCTAGATATGTCATTTGCTTCTAATCTTCTGTTTGGCACTCAGCTGTGTTGCAGAAGCATTTCAAAACTATTAATTCTGCAGCCCCCCTTCTGAGGAACAAATATGTCCTTATTCACATATAAAGAAATCTTACCTTTGCAAATGTCACAGGAAGAACTATATTGTCCTTGATGGAGCCAGTCTAATGCCGTAATTGTAAGAAAGAAGTTCTAACAACTTTAATACTAGTTCTTCACATATAAAACCAACCCACCAAAACCCTCTTAAACCCCTCAAAAACCTCCAAACATCCCCCTGCCCAACCCCACCCCCCAAACTAAACTAAAAACCTAGCACAACCAGACTTCTCCACACACATGTCGAGCTTTAAATGGACAAATGTTTAACTGCAATTGTATGGTGCATTTTGACTATAAATCCTGTCTCCACATGCATAGGAAGACTTGTGCCATTAAACGTACAGCAAAACCTGGGGTACTTTACTGAAGCAGGTTCAGCAGGAGCATGCCACTTGAGAAATGTACCTTTACCCTCTTGCCAAAAATTGCATCATGCAAGGGAGTGCTTGTGAAATGACATTGTTTCTCAGGCAGGGTGGCAGTTTTACACATCTGCAGGAACTGGATTTGAAGAAATTGGGTAGTGGAGACCTGTATAGTTGATGTCAGCCGTGATGTGTGGATTCTTCCTGTGCTTCTGTCCTTGTACAGCACCTTGGGGAAGCACTTGATGACTCTTGCAACAGAGCTAAGTCGGTGTGAGTTTTTTGTTTGTTTTCTTCAGAGGAATAGAATGAATTTGATAGTTTTCCATCAGTCACTAGTCAAATATTATGCCTAATGTGTTGTTTTAAATTATTCATATACTGTAATATTGGTAGATAATTTAAACTCGCCTGTGTTGAGAAAAATAACCTTTCTAGAAGTAGAGCCTTTGTGATGGCAACATCAGCCAATTGCATTGATGGTGTCCTATTTCTTTATGTTCTCCATGTTGCCAGAAATAGTAAGAATTGACCAATTTACAATTGCAGAGATAAAATAAACAGATTTAAATTGGAGAGAGAGATTATATTGACAACGCTGGGTTTCAGAACATGCTTGAGTGCAATTCCCTGTGGCTACATCAGCTTATCGACCTGTTGGCTGTCTGTCCATTTCATGTGAGTCAGAAACCAGGGCAGTTTATTGGAGACTGCTGTCCAAAACTCAGGCTATCCTGTGTCGTTGATAGATTATTATTTTAGGGAAAAAAAAACCAAACAAAAAACAATTAAAGGGAATAGTGACTTATTTATTGTGAAATCATCAATTCTACCTGTGTAAGTCAGAGCCTGTTTGAATTCTAAGAGTTGTGTTTCAAGTGTTCCAAACATCGTCACTTTTTGAATTCATCTTGGGGCTTTCAGCTATGCAAATGCATGTTTGAATAGTGGTTTTGTTGTTGTATGTTCTGTTGTGTTTTCTAATTAGAAAATGAACTTAAGCATGTTGATTACCACTTCAGATTTTGCAAAACACTGTTCTACCTTGGCCATGAGGGGTGACATTGCTAATCCTTTCCAGAGCTTTGCTGTCACGCAGTTTAGCAACCACAGCTCAATCGAATATGATGCTCTCCTGAAAACAAAAATTGTGATAATAGTAGGCTATTAAATTAAATAGAGTTCACTATTGTGTCTTATGGTTATAGGCTAACTTCGAATAAGGTTTAACTTTAAATAAATAGGTTAACTTCTTTTTCTGTGAAAGAGGAGGCTACTAGGCTGTCTGACATGTAGTTTTCACAGCTTGCACTGTAGCTGATAGGAGAAAATGTGTGTGTGGGTTTACAGACTGCAGAAGGAACCCTTTCTGAATACAGGGTGATATGTGCTGAACAGATTCCTAAGTGAAGTTTGGGTTGTTTTGGTTTTTTTTTAAATTACTTATCTGCCACCTAAGGTATTGGGTATTAGAATTTGTATGGTTGTGGACTAAGAATTGGGTAAGAAAGTAAAATCATGTTAAAAAGATCCTTGGATAGGAATAGTTGAAGTATTCTGGGACCTGTTTCTACTAACTCGTAATTTAAAGGAAAATCTACAACTTTTACTTGAAAAAAATCTGCTGCATTGATTTTCAACTACATTCTCACTTCTCAGTCTGTCCTGACCTCCTCTTTCCTAAAATCCCTCAACAGTGATTAGAAAATTATAGGTAACTTTTCAGAATTTAAAGGATCAAATCAGCATGTTTTGGTTTGCACTGTAATGTGTTAGAATGTCACTGGTACCTGTGTGGGACTTTTTCTTCTTTGTACACTACTGTGCTCCCTTGCATTGTTCCTAATAGTTACTGGAGTGCGTAGGAAAATGTGGAGGCATGCAGCTGTCTTTATGCAGCTGACAAATAGCTTTGGAAAATCTCTTTCATGTTACAGGTAAGTAAAACAATCCAGCTTATTCAATCTTAACAGAAATCTGGATAAGTTTCGGGTAGGCAAGAAATGAAATACAATTGAGGGAAGCACAGTGGGTACTCTTCTCCACCCGGTTGACTCATAACCAGTGCAGGACTGCAGTGAGCTGGGATCTTCCTAGGAGCAAAGTGGGAACGAAGGCTTCTCCTAAAATACAATCTTGTGCTGCCTGCACAAAACATTGTGAACAAAGGGGTTCTAATGACATTGCCTTCTTTTTGATGGCATATTTCCCTGCTGAGTTACTTCTTGAAGTATTTGCAAAATAAAGATGGATAACTTTGTGTAGATGCAGAAAACTTATAAATAATAAGTTAGTATAAGGATGAGGAGCTAGGGCAGAAGGAATATACATTTTGGAATGCTGCCTTTTAAATTTCTTTTTCTCAGATCAGAACTTTGAATGCCAGCTATGGGATAATTTTATGATGCTATATGCAAAAACTAAATGGTTTTATAAGTTATCCTGTGTTAATGCATACCTGAATAATATTTTCTGTCCATTCAGAGGAAGCAAATGTAATACATTATGACTAGAATTACTATTAAGGTGTCATCATATTTTAGTGGAAAAAAGGGCAAGAAAGGTTAATTATTTTAAAATCATTTTTATTATTTTTAAAAGAAGAGTTCAGATCTGTGAGGTTTTGCTCTGTAAAACTTTCTGGTTTTTACCTACCCTTTTCTTGTTTATTTCAGAACTTAAAGGAAAATCTGTGTAAGAATTGCATCATATAATTTACTGATGAGTGTGTTTTAATATTTTGTTGTAGAAGGACTCCATGAAAGATGACAGAAGAAGTTATTGTTATTGCAAAGTGGGATTACACTGCACAGCAGGACCAAGAACTTGACATCAAGAAAAATGAGCGTCTTTGGCTATTAGATGATTCCAAAACATGGTGGAGGGTAAGAAACGCGGCCAACAAAACGGGATATGTGCCATCAAATTATGTGGAACGAAAAAACAGCTTGAAGAAGGGTTCTCTGGTTAAAAATCTCAAAGACACATTGGGTAAGTCCTTTTGTATTTTAGAAATTATGTAGTAGTCTTGATGGGTTTCAGATGGGCATGTAATGAGTGTATAAATATTATTTTTTAATATGCTTACTTGGGTTTTCTTTTTTGAGGTGACATGTCAAATGACCAAGGGAAAGAGTAGGGGTGGGTGTTCTTGCATCACATCCAGGAGAATAAGATGTTATTTTTGTTCAAGTTTGTCAGAGACTATGTGTTTTCCATGGCTGAAGAACTGTGTTTTCACTGAGATATTAACCGCTGAATCCTCTCTGCTCATTCAAAGTCCTCTCACTCAGAAATAGAAGGATGTAAACTGGATTGTTCAGCATAGAGATTATAGCACAGTTAAATCATTTTATGAATGTCAAGGGTTATGTTTCTGTGGTCTGAGATGTTTCTTCTGCTTCCAGGTCCTTCATATATTCTCATAAATTCTTCACAACAGTGTATCATGCATTTAAAATAATATGCCTTTGAAAAAAATTTGAGTCAAGTGAAATGATTTTTTTTTTTCCTCCTTTTTGCAATGAATTTTAATGAATGATTAAATTACTAAAAAAAAAGTATATGCATATGGCTGGAAAAGGTTAAACATAGTGATATGTGATTGCTTTACATCTAGTGGCTAAAAAAAGAAATCTACTAGTGGTATTTTAGGATGTAATGAATAAAACAGAAACATATATGTACCCGGAGATATTTTGAAGCTTTTTTTTACTTGTGTTTTGGGTTTTGTCTCTTTTGAGAAGCTTATTCTGTTGCAGTTTGCTATGGAAAATGCTGACTATTCCACAGAAAAATTAGTATTTGGGATTGGACTTTTGAGAAAGAAAAAAGAAATCGCTTAATGACAAGGCAGTAGCTTATGTAGGTTTATTGCAGGTGTACTGTGCTAATGTTATGTCTAATAGGTTAGGTTTCTTGGTCACTTCTTTACTGTGCCCTCTACTGCTGAGCTGCCATAAAGTACACAGAAATTGAGGACTGTAGTATGGGTGGAAGGTGATCAAGGTTATCACAAGAGTTAATAGTACTGTTTAAAACCATAGACCTTTCTACAAATACTCTCGGAGTATACTCATCACAGTGCTAGCAAATGTGATTATTCCTTTTCAAAGATTGCATAAAGAATACGCTCCAACATCAATTAATCAAGTTAATATTGAAATCCCAGTTGAGACTGTAATCTCCTTTTATATGGATTTATGTTTTCTAAATACATATATTTTGTCTAAAAGCTAGTTTATGAAAGGATTGTTTCTGTTGTGATAATATATCAAGTGTTTGTGTAGAATATGGACAGTATTTACTTGATGTAAATAAACACATTTTTATTTATATCCAACAGAGATGAGTTTAAGTGAAGGAACAAAGACTGTCCCAGCATATATACGTGTTTACCTGCTTGATCTTAACAAAACTGCACGATGCAGGGTGAGTCACTATGGTGACAACTGATGAAAGGGTGTAAGAACAAAGCTTGGTGGTTTAATGTCTGAGCCTTTGCTAGTGTCACATCTTCCAAACCTTAGGCCTTTGCAGGCATGTGCAAGGGTTTTTAAGTTCTGAAGGACCGTTATTACAAACTACCGAGTCCCCCTTACCTTTCTGTATATGTTGTTTGTTCAGATGAAGTGGAAAATACCATGTGGTGGAGCCTAGCTTTTTCTTATGCAGTGACCACATGTACCTGCTAAGCACAGAGATCAAAGCATCTCTTCTGCTGTTTTGTGCTCGTACATCCTGTGACAATTAGCAGCTGCCTAAGCCATACCAACCCCACATCTAACCCACAAACTAGCTCAGGATATTCTTAACACCCCCCCATCCTCCAGTTGCTGTTTAAGAGTTGTTTTCTTTTGTTACAATTTATGCTTAGCATAATGAAACTTGTATCTGTGCTGTGAACCATGTATCTGTACAAATATATTTTTACTTTCCCTGAATCGGAATCCTCAACTAAAGTACAGTTGTTAAACCTTGCTCAATTTCCCATTCAGAACAAAGAGACCATGTGTCCTTCTTTAGAGGATCCTTTCTTCCAAGCAGCCATTAAGAATGCAATTCTTAAACAAAGGCTTGCAAATTGCGAGGCTGATGCTTGATCCAGTGAAATGGCTTTTGAAAGTATTGCTGCACTCAGTCAAACAAGTTCTTAAGGTCTCTTTATAGAAATATGTCTAAACAAACATGCCTCTCCTAAGATCACAAGAAAAAACTCACATTAAAATACCTGCTAACTGAGCACAGATGGGAATGGTGGTCATGAGTATTAGTCCGTAAACCACATCTGTTTCAACTTTGATCTTGAACCTTTTACCAAAATATCAGGTATTAAACTAAAAAAAAAAAAAATAAAATAAATAAATTGACTTAATAATCAGTGAATAATTAATCAGAAGTTTCATGAAATCTCAGGAGAGAAACAGCAAGCTCATATAGCTCTTTTCAGTGACTAGGCTAGTGGGCTTTAAATAGATGAAGCCTCTGACATACCTGGCCCCACCTTTCTTACTTGCTGCGCTCCTGCGAATGGTTGCTCCTTTACAGATGCACTTTTCCTACCTCTTCCTTAATCAATTACATTTCTTTGTCTTTAAGCATATTTCATCTGAGAGCATTGTTATCACACAAATGATGTAGTGTGTTGTCTGTGGGATTGCCTGTAGCTATCTGCCACTCTTTATGCTTCTCCACAGTAATTACCGGTGCTTGATTTATACTTCCAGGTATTCCATAAATATGAACAGTGCCAGCCATAGTTCAGATTGTGGCAGACCCCATAAGAGCTATTAGTATTTAATTAATAGTCCCTATAGTTAGCTGTTGAAGATGCATCATCTAAATAGTACTTAATCTATGTAGTCTGTATTCTAATGAAAGTTTATAGTACCAGTTAATACTATCGCTGTCTCATACATAAAAAGCCAAATACATCACGAGAGTTTACTACCTCTGTGAAGATGCCTTTATCAGGAAGACTTTTAATCTCAGAGAATGAAGTCATGCCTGTTTGATGCTGAAAACTAATTTTCCCAGAACTCTGTTGACTGTCATTAATTAAATCTCAGCCCTTGAATGCTTTATTAATAAAATTTCATCAGCTTTGCCATTGTTTGGCTTGGGGTTGGTGAAAGGTTAATGGCGATGTGGGTACTTAGAACATGTGGCTTGATGGTTTAAAACATTAATCCATTTTCAGGAATGTCTTGAGGTTCCTGGAATTTCCATTGCACTTGAGCATTTTTGGGAAAGAACCTCACTGATTAGCATGTCTTCAAAACCAGTTCATTAAATCAGCTACTTGTGGACTGCAAACCAGCTCACCTCAAATCTCATATGACCCCCAGTAATTTCTGAAGAGATACTTTTGGATCATCCTACATCTTTTGACAAAGCAGTAACTGTTTCTGCAACATTTTCTTTCCCCTTCTAAGGATGTGTACCATTATACTGTATCCTCTTTTAGCCCTGTCACTGGGGAGCTCTTCCAAAACTTGTTGTTTTCCTTACATGACATGGCTGTCCTTACCTGTTTTCTCTTTTACACGTGTTACTTGTGTAAAATAAAATCCCTTTCTTCAGCAAACTCTAATGGGTCCATAGCTACAGTGGCCCAGTTTTAATTATGGAAATGTGGCATATAGGCCACCTATTAAGTATTTTAAATGATTAATCTTCTCATTCTCTTTTTTGTCTTAACTGACTGATAACTGCGAGTTAAAAGTTAATGGCAATTTAGCCATTTGAAATGACTGTCTTCTGTTTGCTCATATTGAATGAAATCCGGTAATTATTACTATTCTTAAGGCAAAAGACAGCTTCTAGTCCTGTGATTAAAATTTCATCTTCATTATAATGAAGTTTAAAATAGTTTCTTTGTACGGTATTTCTTTTGTGAGGAGGGTATTTTTCACACTTATCTATCAAGCCTTACTAAGGAAGAGACCTCCAACATGCATCTTCCAAACTGTAATTTTCTGTGACATAATTCCTTCCATGCACTGGGGGTGGAGAGGAATTCCCATACCCATTTGGATGCTGCGGGTGTTTGCCAGCACCACCCCCAGAGCTGGCTTTGAGTGGGGCTCCTGGGTTTCCCCTTCTGCAGCAAAGATGATCTATACTTGCTGGCTCATCTCTGTCACGCTGAACAGAAACCTTATCTGAAGGAAGCAAAAATAATTCAGAAGTTGGTTGTTTATGTGAGTAAAATAAAACTTCTGCATTTTTTTCCATCCCTTTGCAAGTAATTTTCCTGGCAACAGCACAACTCCCCAGGCAGCAGCATGTCCATGGGTGAATGGTGCGTGTGATCCGGCAGCAGGGTGCCATTTTCATGGCAGTCTGTGATTTTATGAACATTACTGCTTTTGCTTCACAACCAGTACTGCACAATAGGGATTTTTTTTTTAAGGTGTCTGGCCTTCTGCCTTTAGGGAACAGCTACTTAAGAAACCTTAAAGACATTTCCATTTGGTTCTTGGTGTGAGTTTTTGAACAGATGCCTAGTAAAATAAAGGTTTATTAAAAGGTATTGAAAGAGAGATCAGACACCAAGAATACAGGAGAGGTGTTTACAGAATGCATAGGAACAATAGAAGCAGTGGAGATGTTTGTTGACAATGGTGTCAAATAACAGTAATCTCATTAACATGTCACAGAGGCATTTAAGTTGCGTGATTGATCCTTCATATGACTTCTTTATTAAGCTGCTGTAAGTCAGCAAAACATTTCAGTAACTTTTTAGTTTTAATTTACTCTGTGTGCCAAATTTTCACGTGGGAAGTAAGAATTGTGAATTGAGATGTAAAGTACAGAAACAAGTCTATGCTTGCATCACTACTGCTACTATGTTATTTCAGAAGTTTGTGAGCAACCGGGAGTATTTCCTGTTTGTCAGCCTCCACAGTGTCTACCTCGGTCAATCTGTAGATCAGTGCAGCAGTTCCCAAGTGCTATATGTACTGTAGTTTCCAGGAATCTATAGTTTTACACCTTTCTCCTCCCCTGATTGTTTTTATTCATTTATATGAAAATGCTTGGGATTTTTTCACATTTATAACTTAAAATTTGCCTGTTTGAGAGCTACTAAATGCCATCTTTCACTGTGCCTTTCTTCAAATTACCAAGGAATTTAGCTCTTTTTTCTTTAGACAAACACTTACTAAAAGCAGATATGCAGAATAGGTCATCTTTTCATTGTATTGTTTTCTTTAACATTGGAAACCACTGTCAGTTAAGAAGTTTGGTGTGTTTCCATTTTAGAGACGAGTATTTCAGCTCGTATTTAAACCGTTACCATCATAGTTCTGCATAACATGGTCATGCAATATGAAGTCTTACACACCAAGTAAATTATCTGCCTTCAGCTTCTGGTGTGTGGGTTAGTGATCTTTACTTTTTGGTTTGGTTTTGATGATTTTTTTTTTTTTCTTTTTTAAAATACCTTAATAGCCAAATTTTGGTAGTTCTGTTGTGGCGTGCTATCAGGCTTAACTGTACAAGGTGACATTTAATTATCCATCAGATTGCTTCTAAATCTTGTCTCGACATCTGAAATTTGATTACTACTGAGGTCTTTCATTGGTGAGAGCTACTTATATTACTTTTAATTGTTGTGGCTTTTTAACTGAACTTTTTCCCATTCTTCAGCACTAGTTTTTCAAGGAAGCATACACAGTACTTCATAGTCTTTGCTTGATGAATTTGTGTGTCTGCAAACCACCTTAGCCATATTTGTGCAAGATCACAGGAAACACATTCGATTGGTAATATGACCAAGTGCTAGGTTGAAAATATGTCTATTCTTAATTGTTTTAAACTGTAGTGTTTTCTGGACACCTTGTGGGTGTAAAATTTACTACAAAAAAGAACAGTGGAAATAAGAACAAATATGGAATCACTGTTTAAGTTCACTGTTGTATAGCACAGCTTCTTATGTCTTGTAGAGCTCATGTTAATAAAAACAGAACTGCCGTATAAGACAACAGAAGTTATTTTAATCTCTTTAGAACTTCGAGTTCCCAGTGTTGGTGGAATTCCTTGTTACAGACCTATAAGAAATGCTGATCTTTCCACTCAAGAGCAGGAATTTTATAAATTTGATTTAAAAGAATAAGTAACCAACTAACCTTCAGGATTTTCTACAGTATGTAGCTACTTTTCAAGTTATTTATCATATATAGAACTTTCGAAGAAGGAGTGATATGAAATCCAAACATCTCTATATGGAATAAGCAGTAAAATACCATTGTAAGAATTTAGCACAAATAGAAATGCTTTTCCTGTGACATCTTATGTTGCTTTGAAGCTTTCTAGTTTGTCAGAAACTGTGGGCATGACAGTAATGGTATATCTGTCACGTTTCTTGGAGGACTGGATGATAGTATGTCGTCTGTATTGGCACTTTCAAGGAGTTGATATGCAGTAATTCAAGCTAATCTTCACAGAGAAGTAGTTGAACTTTTTATGTACAACACAAATTCTTGTTCAGTCCGTGTAGAATCTGTGTGTTAAAATAGCTTATTCCATGTTTGAAATTGCTTGGTAAAAGCACTTTCTTGGCTTTTTAGTTGTGTTGCTCAAAATATGCATGTTTGTTGTGGGGCAGGTTGGCAACAGTGGTGACTCTTCACCAGTGAGGAAATTGAGGAACAAGGTTTTGCGATAGTGAGAGAAGCTGATATGAACTCTGTGTGTCATCTTTGGTGGTTTGGGATAAAAAAAAGTTGGAGCAATTACATTTCTTCCATCTTAACAGTAATAATAGATCAGCCTGATTGCATGGATTGCTGTCGTTAGATGCGGAGAATAGAGAAATTATTCCAGAACACAGGAAAGAGAATTTTCTTCATTCCTGTCTAGAGCATGTGGAGTTAGGAGCTGGCAATGTTGATACCAGTGGTGTGGTAGCAGGTGATTTGTACAATAAGGAATCCCAATTCTTTGCTTCTTTCTGATAACATATCTGCCTCGTGATCATCATCAAAACTTTGGCTTGGTTTAAGCATCTATTTTCATTTCATTATTGACTGTTAAAGATATAGAGATATATTCAGTAGCAGTAGCTCTGCATATGGAAAATGATACAAGAAGATATTGCTGACATGGTAGGGTCTGCTACCCTACTACCAATTTGATATATACATAATGGCTGAAGAATATATTCATTTTGAATTAGTGTTACTATTATGCATGTTAATAGTTACCCAGAATGCAAAAAACCCTTCACAAATTTATGGTTATGGACCTATTGTAGGCCTGTTAAAATTTAAATAACATTATGCATATCAACTACTTCCAGTGAAAGTATCATTAAAGGAATTGAAGTCTGTGCTCTATGGAACTAAAATAAGACGTTCTAAAAACCCCTATGTTATAATTTCTAAAGGGACATGTGCTTAAAAAAAAAATAAATCTGAAATTGCAGACAAGACTAATGCAACCCCCTCCCCAAAAAACCCAATGCAACCAAATAAAAAAACCCTGACCAACAAATATCATGCTTTTTCTGTTACCTGCAGGATTGGAAATCAAAGAAAGGCTGGTAAATATTCTGAAGAAGTTCAAGTAGAGATGAATGATTCAGTCAGAGTAACTGCTTGATAAAAAAACTTTCTGACGGATGTGTGTGTCAGCCCCTTTATTTGATCTAAGGTCAAAAGCCAAAAGCAGCAGTGAAAGCAGAACCTGCAGCTTGTTGCAGTGCCCTGAGCTCCAGTACTAGCTGGTGGTGGGAGGAGAAGTTTGTGTCTTTTTCCATTTACAATTGCATGCATTGTATTCTGCTGAAGTTTATCTTACATTAATTATTTATTTGGATGGATTCTTTAAAGGGTTTACTGCTTCAAGAATTTGAGACAAATATATAGAATCATGGAATTATAGAACAATTTGGCTTGGAAAGGATCTTAAGATACCTAGTTCCAACCCCCTTGCCATGGACAGGGACACCTCGCATTTAGACCATGTTGCCCAACACTCCATCCAGCCTGGCCTTGAACACTGCCAGGGATGGAGCATTTATCACTACTTTGGGGAGCCTGTTCCAGTGCCCCACTGCCCTTATATTAAAGAACTTCTTCCTTATGTCTAACATGAACTTCCCATTTAAGTTTTGACCCATTTCACCTTGTCTTGTCACTACAGTCCCTAATGAAGAGTCCCTCCCCAGCATCCTTGTGGGCCCCTTTCAGATACTGGTAGGCTGCTATGAGGTCTCCACGCAGCCTTCTCCTCTGAGTTTGAACAGCCAATTTTCTCAGCCTGTCTTCATACAGGAGGTGCTCCAGTCCCCTGACCATCCTCGTGGCCCTCCTCTGGACTTGTTCCAACAGCTCCATGTCCTTTTTATGTTGAGGACACCAGAACTGCACACAATGCTCCAGGTGAGGTCTCACGAGAACAGAGTAGAGGGGCAGGATCACCTCCTTCAAGATGACTTTTCCTTCCATTAAAGGTTCTTATTTTCTATTGAATTTTGATCTTCAAAGATTAAATAGCCGTCTATAAGAACAGAGTGATAATTCAACAGAAGGAATTTTTGAATATCCCATTTTGTCTTATGATTAAGAGCTATCATCAAAATCAGTTCTGAACAGCAAATATGAGATTTTTATGTGCAGTCCCAGTTAAAGTTCAGATCTGTACAATGTTATATCTGTACATTTTGAAAAGAAAATAGCCCAATTATTTTCCTATGAAAAATTATTCCAGAGAAGAGACTAGCAACTGTATAAAACAATAATATAGGTAACCCCAAAGCAATTGTTTTTCACTTTCTCAGGTAACCTAAATGAATTAAATCTAGCACAGATTATTAGGAAAAAAGACAAAGCAAAACAAACAAACAAACAAAAAAAACCCCACAAAAACCCCAAACAAACAAACAAACAAACAAACCTAAAACCAAACCAAGCAAAACAGAGCCAGCCTAGATATGCTGGGATATGACAAAGCCTATCTGCATTAGCCCCTATTTCAGGTGATTTGATTGGAGCATAGTCAAGGGGTTTGAGGTTTTCAGTTTGAATATTCAAGGAGGAAGCTGGTTGATTAGAACAAAAAAGGAAAAAAAAAAAAAAAAAGAAAATCCTTTGAACTTGTGGTATTGCTCAAGCCTTGCATCACCCAGTCACCCATAGGCAGTCAGAAAATAGTTCCAGATTCTAGCTAAAATGAACAAAGATAAAGAAGAACCTTTATGAACAAAGACAGAAGCTAAGGCACATATTATATCTCATTACCAGTGTTATTTCCTTTTTTCCTGGTTAGAATTTCCTTTCTCTTCCACAAGACTTTTAAAAATAACTTTAAGCTATTGCCTTTTTGCGTGGTTTCCACCTTTGCCAAGCAAAACAACATGAAATAAAACCCCTACTGCAGATAGATGATCTTCTCATACTGACCTAGCTCTGTATGGAACACTGAATGCTCAAGTGACACTGGCTGTGACCACCTTACCAAGCTGATGTGGATCTCTGCTCTGCCACTCTTTTTCTTCACATTGCCACAACAAAATACTCTTGAATAATTCAAAAGGAAAAAAGTCCATTAAAACCATCTAATGTGTTTCAACTCTTTGATGCAGTATAAAAGGAAGGAAAGTTAGCTCTTTACCAGATCTGCCAATTGCTAACATCTCTAATAGAAGCAGGGCTACAGAAAGTCTGTTCCTGCAGATGAAAGTTTAGATGTTCACCAGAGAAACCATCTTTGAAATGTACCTTCCACATACAATGAATTTATGAGCATGTGTTGGGAGAGGAGTCATGTTGTGGAGTAAGAAGGTTCTATCATGTTAAAGATATCTGTCAATAACAAACTATTCACACTTTCTTAAAGCACTTTGTATATTTACATATATATATATAAAAAAAAATCCTTTCTACATTTTACTGGAGTTTTTAGAGGAACATCTATGTTCAGCGTGGCTTATTTAAGACCAGAAATGCTGAACTTGCATTATTTCAGGTAAAATAACAGAAGTTCAGAGGCCTGGATTATCGTTACACTTCACAGAAGACATGCAAAAAATGCTATCCAAGTGCTTAATTAAGCAAGGAAATAACTGAAAACACTCTTGTTATATGTGAACAGAAGTGGAGTTTAGATACAGCAGCTGCCTTGAATTTTTTTTACAACCTGACATGTCACTGCTTCTGATTGCAGAATGGTTAGAATTTTGAAATGCTGAAGTCTTGTTCTTTGGCTCATGGAAGTAAGGTCTATATTTTTGTCTGATGATGCACTGGGAACTGATAAAAAGCTGTTGTAAAATGAGTAAAATGCCTCTTCTTTGTAAATAGGGTAGGAAAAACTTCCTAAAGGAAGTGGCTTAATAATGACAACTGAACTGCAGCTTGTGCCAGTGCTAACTTCAGCAAGTGACTCCTTCTAATTTAGACAAATGAATTTAAATATTGAAGTTGCTGTGAAACTATACATTGCAGTAGCAAAACATATTTACTTAGATTACGGGCAGGAAGGGATGGCAAGGAAACTTCTATCTGACTTGTTTTCCACGAAGGCAGAACTATTAAAAATATTTAAAACAACCTACAAAGCTATTGTATTCACTAGCCTGAACATGGAAAATAACCCTGGATCATGTGGTCTACTAGTGCCATCTATTGTGTACTGGGAAAAATACAGATATGAAATGTACAAGTTGCCTGTTTTATCTTCAAAAGGTGAGAAATACTCTTTCTACATCATAGTACCAGCTAGAAAATGCAGCCAAAGATAATAAACTGACTTCTGTTGTTTATGAGATGCAAATATTATCATTTATGTTATTACAGCAACACATAAGACTACCCACTGTCAAGCTTCATTATGCCAATCCTGTTTGTGTATGCATGTAAGGGCCATATGGGCACATACACACAAATGCAGTGAAAGACAGACTCGGCTGTGATAATTTTATTCAAAGTGACAGAAATCTTACACATTAAAACCTATTGCAATTTCTCCCAAATAAAGAGACATTAGCTCATCTTCCAAGGCAATCAACTTTGTGACTTTGTATTTACAGAGCAGTTTAAAATACCAAGCTCTTGAATGCCTACGAACTTCATCCTGAAATGCCCAAAACTTACTGACATATATTGCCACAATGCCTCTAGTCTGCTTGAAAGTTTTGCAACAAGTTTTACCATCAAATAATAAACCCTTTGCCAACAAGATTGTTTTATGACTGTCAGCAAAACCATGCTGCTGCATGCAAGAACATGCAGCATGCAAGAACAGATCAGAAATGAAAATTCAGAATACCTTTAGAGAAAAAAGTACAGTACATGGTGATCACTGGCTAAGCACACATGGGAGACAAGAGCAGTGTGAGAATCAGTGGCTTAAGACAAAGTGGGGTTTAGGTGTTTTAAGTCAATTTTCATCCTTACGTGATTTGCGACATCTTCCACGTGTGATAGAGGCCACAGTGGTAGTATTTCATCAGTACATCAAGTTGCACAACCAAAAAAAATGAGGCTTTTCACTTTTGGAAGGGGTAGAGAAATTATTTAGCATCATTGCTAAAAATAACAATAACTGTCATACGGTTTACTGTAGTTTATGAAAAGAAGTTTCTCAGTCAATTATGATGGGCTGACAAACAGAAAACATCATAAGGACTTGATAATGAAAATATTTCTTGCATAGCTCTCATGGAAAAATAGCTATTTCTTGTTGCTAAGAAATGTGGAAATATGGGAAAAAGAGTCTGTTCCAAAGCAACAGAAGTGTACTGTGGCATTATCTGTACTGACCTCTAGAGATACTTGGTTATGAAAAATTGAAGTGCACTTTAGCAGAAGTTATCTACATACAGGTAAAATAGTGCACCTTTCTGGAATAATTTTTTTAAATGCTTGCAACTTTTCAACTCATATTTCAACCAAATAAATAATTAGGATCTTGACTGAAAAGCTGCCTGGATCTAGCAAATAATTGAAGTGTTTTCAACAGTTGTTCACCACACAAATGAAAAGGTAATGACCCATTGTCTCTATCTGCCTGCTGGTGCATGTCAATGTTTTTAGCCTAACAAATTTAAATAAAAGGCAAGCTGTTCATAATGCATTCTTTCAGTCCTAAATGTAGCCCAGATAAAAATGTACCATAATAAAGCTCAGAAAAATGGGAAGGATTTCATTTGGTATTTCTTCAGTACTTAAATTAACACACTGACTTCAGCAAACAAGATTATCTTGATTCAGCCACTTTCTCTGAAAGTACCACCCTTTTTTTTCTGCTTTACAAGGTACTTTAAGCATTCTAAAGGTTGGTAGGCTGGATACAATGATACAATTCTTTGGAGCAGGACAGAGTACTAAGAAATTAAGTAAATATGAATTTGTTACAGGAGCCTTTTTCTGGGATGATGATTTAACATTTTCTTAATGTTCTGTCACCTTGAAACTTATGAAATTCATTGTGATGATTTCCTGCCTAAATCAGAACAAAACAAATAATCCTTTTCCTGTTTAAATGTACTTTCAGTGAAATGATTCACTGTAAAACCACACTAACATTAGTTAAGTTTGAATTTCAAGGTTAACATAACTTCTTTTATCCATGTAAAAGGTTTATTAAACTGTTGAACTGAAATCTGGCATAATTTGAAATAACAGCTTCAAGCTCCTTATACTTTAGTTTAAGACTGTCAGGAATAAAACCCCATAAAAGTACAATGCTTAATGCACTAAGGCATGCAGTCTTTTCTTGACACAGCCTTCAGAATTGACGGGATGTCACTTTTTGTGGTTGCTATACATTTTCTACTGAGTTTCTGATCTTCACTTGAAGGAATACGTGCCCTTTGCAGGATACCTTTGCAAGACAGTTTGTATTTAGTCAGTACTAGATTTGATTTTTAACATTATTGTAACCAAAAGCCTCTGCAAGATAACCTGAATGCTGCGGAAAGCAAATCTGCCAGAGAAAAATGTTTTAACTGTTTTTATTTGCAAGATCTTATAAAGAAAACACAGACTCTTTAATTTGTGAAACAGCTGAATTTAATACAGTTTAAAATACACATTAAAGGAATTATCAACAGATGACAGTCTTCAGACACCACTCTCCGAAACACTTCTTTTTTTTTTTTTAATCTTATGGAAAATTAGCAACTGAAAATTGTTACTATTTCTGCATAAACTATGATAGACCATAGCAAATGTAATTCTCAGAGAACATGGTTGATAGCCAAGTGGTTAGTGCACAAAATGGAGGTAGTCTACAGAACTCCCTTTTGCCTCCAGATACTTGTAACATCTGACCACTCAATTAGTTCTTTTTCAAGACTTTCATTACAGAAGTAAGTTTCTAGCAGCAAATGTGCCATATTTTCACTATGGAAGCTCTCCAGGTTTTTTTTTGTTTTCTTCAGTTTTACGTATATATAAAACTGATACACATACAACTGAACAACTGAGAACTTATAGTGCTGCCTCTTGTTTCCCCTTTGCTCCCAGTGACTTCTGTAGGCCCTCTTCATTCTGTTTCAACTGTAGGTTGAAACACATGTAGGTTGAAACACCTGTTCAACTGTAGGTTGAAACACAGCTGGAAAACATCTGCCTTCTATTAACCAAGTTATAACTAAGGTTTCTCTTTAGTAGATTGCGCATTTAGTACATCATAAATTTACTTTCTATTCCCACTTCAGTTTCAAGCTTCCTATGGCCATCAGTGCCTGAAGGGGAAAAAAGGGTAGACTCTTACAAACACACAGTGCAGTGATGATTAGACAACATTTTTCAAGCAGTGTTGTTTAATCTTCTCCTAGGATTTGTATTTGTATACAGTGTCCACTATCGGAAAGATATAGCATAGTGTTGCCATTTACTAACTGCAAATTTCTAGTCTTGACACAAAGATGCCTAATTCTGCTCACACTTTCCTTCACAGACCTTGCCAATTAACAGAATAGGAATTCAGCCTTAGTGTTTTCTGTTCTCTTTAGACTTTCCTAACTATTTGCAAAACATACTTTCTGAAGTTTAAAACTAATGTTACCAGTCAGACCATAGCAAATGAAAAGGTATGGATATGTCCAAAAGCAAAGTGCTAAGGAGATCAAGTCTTTGAATGACTTTCAAGTACTTATGCAGATTGCTTCTAGTACAGTATTTTTAATATATCAACAGTATAAAAATTACAAAATATTGCAAAAAAAGTAGCAGGAACATTGATGCAAGTTTTTAAAATGATTTAGTGGATGCTGTTATAGCTGTTGTGGAGTTAATGGCATGGGTTCTTTATACAACTTTATAAAACCTTGTCCCTCTGTAACATTTTCTGTGAGTAAAAGGAAACCTAAATATATTCATATATATAAAATACAATTTTTTCCACTATCAGGAGTCTTCGTGTATTTCTGTTGATATCCTTAAAGAAACTCTCTAAAAGAGAAATAAAATAAGATCAGCTGAAGATAAACTGACAGTTCTATCATATAAGGTATAATGAGGTAAAACAAAAAAAAATGCATTTAAGTGAAATACATATTGTGAGAAATTCTAAAGAAAAGAGAAGACTTATTTTGCTTAGAGTCTGGTGATTGTTTTTTCTAAATCAATAGTTTGGCTTTCTGGGAGCACTGGCTATGACAAAAAGAAAAGTAGAATTTAGATTCTATCTAAAAATTTTATCTGTCACTGGTCAAACACCAACATTGGATTTCATGCTAATTTTTAGCCTGTAATTTAAAATGTCTGCATTTCTATTTAGCTCAATTCCATTGCTTTCTCTTATTTATTATGTTCACAATAGTTATATATATATAGTTAAACTTTCAGTGTTGAACACTTTGGGACTTGTGCTCTGAAGCAGACGTAGAAACTGATATAGCTGCTCTAAGGACTACAGCATTATTTTCAAGTATGTATCTCCAAAGGAAAAGTCTCACTTTTGATAAAAGAGATGTCTATATATGTAGACATCAGAGAATGACTGACTGGCAATAAAAACATCCCCCCAAAATGGCATATCTAATGACTCATGCATTTCTGAACAGTGCCTCAATATTTCTGTCAGGTTTAGATGCCTTTAAGATAATGCATTGAGTAATTTTGAACAATTACCTTTTTTTCCAAAAGTGTTTTGTTCTGCAGAACCCATCTCTGGTTTTGTTTTTGGGGGGCAGGGTGTGTGTGTGGGAATACTGGAAAGCCCTAAGGCCATGGTCTATTCAGTACTACCAATCAAAAGTAAACAGGTGTAGAAATTTTGCTATCAAGAAGTTAAGTATAGGTTATGTATAAGTATTAACCACTTCCATGCTGAGCAAGCATGTAAGTGGAGAAGCAGGTAAATTAATTACCAAGTTTTACATGATCTAATTTCAAACTTTGGTTTTATTCCAGAGGACTTAGACAATTTGGTTCTCACTATTTTAATTCCTATCCCACCTCCATATTCGGGATATGTTCTCCAGCAATTTACCAACTGGCTCACATACGTGATCTTGATAATTGTTTCTAGAGTTATGCAAGTGCTTGGATCTAGTTTTTAACTTTGTGTGATTTGTGTAAGGCAATGGTATATATGAAAGACTTTAGTATGTGGTATGATATCACAGCGATCACAACTGAGTTAGTTCATCTTTGTAATTGTGATATAAAAGCAGCAGTTCTCTGTCTTTTCTACCTTAAGCCCTCTAGTCCAGTTTTGCAAAGATACAACTACTTTACAGGGAAAACAAACATCCAGCAGTCTGAGAAGGATAAGAGGCCACTGATCATAGCAACTACAGTGTATCCAGGAGGTTTTGTCCTCAAATCACAACACACCTGTCACAAGCAATGTTTCTTTTATTTTTTAATTGTTTTTTACAAGTTCTTTTGCTAAGAACTCACACTTTGGTATTTATTTCCAGCATTTTATGTCCCTATACCAAATGAAAACCCCATAAAACACTGCAGCTGGAACACACAGTGTAAACAAGTGTTAGCAAAGCAAAGCTAACTAAGAAACTAAGTTCAAGACATGCCTCCCACAGGTTGTATGAAAGTGTTTTCCTTTTAACTAATATTTTCTCTTTCATAAAGTCAGGATTGATACATCACTAGATCCAGCTACCCAAATCATAAGGTTCTCATGTCAACATTTTTCACAATTTTATATTCTTTGCATTGTGAGGAATGTATATCAAAATGTGTAATTTTTTTTAAAAAAGGAAACATCTGTGGTTGAAATGCACTGGCTTGTTACGTTTAGTTGAAGCATTTATGTTGGTGTTATGCCACCTTTAGAGGATCTCTTTCTGCAAAAAGCCTGGTAAATAAGTAGAACATATTAATTTACTGAATAAGGTTTGAGACACCTATTAAACTGATTTATGAAACTGATTTTTATGTATTAAAAGCCAGGGGAAAAATATTCATTATGTAGATAGAAATCAGTTCTATGACAGATAAAATTTGTTTCTGGATAGCTTTGCTATATCTAGCTGAGATAAATAATGGTAATTTTCTATTGCATTTCTTATCTACAAGTCATAGTGCTTCTCAGTCACTGGTAAAATATGTAGATACCAACCTGAAAATCTCTAATGAATGTTAAAAAGAAGAAGACAAAACCAAAGGCCACCGTCCATTCACAGATTGCACTCACAACATGATAGGTGTAATCCTGATGAAATAAGATGTAAAACCAATTTTCAGATAAGAGAGTTTCGCAAATTAACTGTGGAATGCTATAAAAATAGCCATATACTTTTGTAAACCCAACAAATATTCTGTGATTTATAATTCATCTTCCAAATATGCTGTTCTATAAAAGTCAGATTTAGTTTTTACAGAAATGTAAATATACTTATCAAATTTGCCTATGTCTGGTGTGAGACATCCTTGTCGATGGTGGTGGGGTTGTAACTAGATGATCTTAATGTCCTTTCCAATCCAAACCATTCTATAATTCTATGATTCTATGTTCCATTAAGCAACATCTTGTGCACCAACAGAAAAAATAGTACAAGAAAACTACAATCAGCACAGGATCAAAGCATAGCTTGAATATAATTTGCTTCTGAATAAAACTAGTTCTTATGTGAAGGATACCAAAGTGCCCATAGTCAAGACTTTACACAGAGCCACTGTGTTCAGTAGTACTATTCCACCCAGTAAATTTTCACGATGTTTTGAAATGGAGGGCTACCATCATTTGACAGTTCCTGATAAGACCCTTGTTTTCAAGTAGAACATCATAAAACCGCTATGCAATACGAAACAAGCAGAATGTTGAGTGTTTGTTAACATGCCATCAACAAATATGTCGTCTGTTTCAGTAAAAACTTTTGCTCATCCTTGCATCTGAAGTAAAAACCCAAAACAAACCTCAAGAAGTAGATATTACTAGAATTATCTAACTTGTGAAGAGTCATCTCATAGCTGCCTTGCCAGTGTTCCGTTGGAGTATGTTTGCCAAGTCTGCTTTTATTAAGCTTTTCCAGATTATTAAACTCCCACATTATTCAACCTGCTTTTTTATATCCCATGAGACAAAGTTTGTCCAAAACGAATATATAACTTTCATACTTATAATTCTGAGATGGCTGAAATCAGATACCTGATATTGATGTTAGTATGCTTCAGGTCATATCCCAGATGTTTATCACAATGATAAAGACTATTTAAAAAAAGAATGGTGAAAAGCTGAGAAAGCAAAGGTTGTAAAAAACCTCCAAAACTTCAGAATTAAGAGTAAGCTGGCTACTTAGTGAGATGTTACCTTTTCATCTGGAGTCCAATCAATTTTTGTCACGGAAATTTTTGAAGCAAACACAATCACTGGGAAAAACACAGTGTAAAGGAGACTATAAAAGTTCAGTGAGTAATCGAAAATGTCTGCTTACAAAAAAAAAGACCCCCATCTCCCCCTACTGTAGGACAGGATCCTGAACAAACAGAATATGAAATTGAAGTATTAAGACAAGTAAAGGAAACACATCATTGAGAGGCAACTGATAGCAGCAATCAAAACAATTTTCTGCACAAATAAGGGTTTCTGTGGATTCTTCCAAAGTACAGAGAATAAGGGGAGACACTCCAACAGTTAGATCACATTCATGATTGAGAACTGTGAGGCCAGAGTCCTGCATTGTTGGAAGAGGAACCATGTTGTCATCCATTGGTCCACAGTAGGTGCCTTATCTGTACAACTTTCTCTCAGGACTAGGACCCTCTTCAAGAGTACTTTCATAACTGCTGAAACCAAAAGTAGGCTGTAGCTGGCTGGCCAATGGGATGATCTGCTGCAACAACTTTTTAACAATGGCATATCACCTAAAGACCAATATAATCAGTGGGATGACTCTAATTTCAGCAGGCTGTGGGAAAAGGCAGTAAGTGTATTGAATGTGCCTCTAGTGGAGGCATCTAATGAAGCCAAGCTCAAACCAATATGATCAAAAAGCATTTGCTTAGGCTTGACAGAAATCTTGTGTATGCCACTGTATTTTACATGTCTATGTGTAAGGTTAATACTAGAAGCAGTGCCCCCCTTTTGCAAGCCTTTCTCTGTACTGCCCTTCAAATGAAGAGGTTGGAAAGTTGGTCTGGTTTTATTATTACTTGATTTTATGAAGAACATTATGACATTTGATTCAGGAATATGACTGAAAGAAGACAGACAGCTTTTTAGAAGACCCTGAGACTCATCTTTATGCTATTAATGGTGTCTCAACATGCTATAAGCATTATTATAGCAAAAATATTAGAGACCCCTACAGAGACTGTAACCTCATTTTCATCTTTTATCAGCAATGGTTAAAATTAAAAGAAAGATCATGAACACATAAAGGGAAAACTGGGATACACCATAAAGGATACTGGGAATGAAAGCAATACATGATATTACAGATATGGCTATCCTTATGTGACACACCAAGTAAGTGTTCCATTGTGGACAGGATTTATAAGAGATTATAGATTGAAGGGTAATGTATACAACACCGGAGCCAAATGCCACCAAAGCTCCTATGTCATGGACACTGGGAACAGACAGCTCCTGGAAAGAAAATCAGTGCAATGATTAGCTGCTACTATTTGTACAGTGGTATCAATGAGCCCTAAGAAGGTGGTAGACATATGCTGAGAGTACACAAGCAGTGAGAAACAGTCCTTTCTCCCAACAGTCTACAGAGGGAAGATGAAAGAAAAATCCATGTTAGTGCTGTTCAGCAGTTGGACTATTACCAATTAATATTCCCACAAACAGGAACTGGCTTGTGTTTTTCTTAAGCCATTCCTCTACTTCCTTTTTGCCTTTACTCTGCCAAAGATTTTCATCCTTTTGCACTGAAAGGCTAATCTGCATTTGTGTGGCCCTGCTCTAACTAATGGTAAAGTTTCATGGAAGCTGTTCTAAACAGTGACTGCTATAGGTTTGTCCCTCCATCCAATGGCCAGCCAAAATGCTCCAGGAAGAGTCAGCAGAAAATGAGTTACATTTTTTTTAAAGTGTTAGCTAAAATAAACTCTTAATCTGAAGGTTTTACACTGTCAGTCTTGAATTATTCCTATTCTTTTTCACATCATTAGCTACTTTTACTCAAGTTCCACAACATGTGAAAGTGTGTATACAATTCCGGTAATGCTGTATGTGGCCTATAATTTTGTAATACCCTACCAATGGAAGATTCTCTCCTTTAAAACACAAATAAGTAGAATATCCAGCAACAAAATAGATGAAGATTGCAGAGAAGTTATTGTATTCTATAAATGTTTCAAAAATTTACAAGGTTGTGCTACCTTGGAATCCAGTATCAGATCAGCTTTAAGGCTCCTTTCTGTCACCTAACATGCTGTGATCTGACCTACTACACTTCTATTTTAGTGATTCCTTTCATTACATATTTTCATATATTACCTGCCTGGAGGCAACTGTTTTGTTTGTCTTATGAGGGTGGTTATGTTCATATGCTCTTTTAAACTCTTTTTCCCTATGCTTTTCTTTCTACTCATTCCCTTCTATTTCTTTGTGACCTATTGAGTTCTGTCAGATTTTAAAGCATGTTCCTCACACAGGTATTTAAGTGACATTTCATCTAGACTTGCATTTTTTATTCCTCTATTCCACTTTTTGCTTTCCATATAGGAATTACAAGATTTGGTATGGAAAGTATTAAGCAAGTATAACTGTTGGCTTTTGTATTTAGCCCCATACACATCATACAGAACTTTTCTAACACGGTCATGCACACATGAAACTGCTACAGTTTCCCTAAAAAGACCGTCACACTCAACCCCTATAGAACCTGGGAGATGTTGCTACTTCTGCTGTGTAAGCTTCCTAAGTTTCCTACTCAAAGACAAGAAGATATCTCTTTAATCATATGCAATGTCAAACAGGCAAAACCAGACTTGCTAAGACCTGGGTTTTTGCTTTGCCTTATTCATTAAGGGTTACTGGATATTTCCTTCCTTACCCAATTATCTTCTTCAAGCTAACCCTCCAATGTCTTTCATGACTGTATTTTAAGCATTCTGTTATTTAAAAGAGAGAACAAGCACCTTATTCATGACCATTACTTATTTTATCAGAAACTCCTTCACTTTTAGAGGATGCACTACTAGTGTTTTCTCTCACCTCCTTTATCACTTTCGCTAAGTATTCTGAGACTACTACCATTAACCCCCCATGCTACCTACCATATCTTACCCTGAAACAAGAAGGGTGAAAAAAATTTCCTTACAACTAATTATGCCACTTAAAACACTTGCCACAAGTGGCACTAAATTTGAGTAAATAAAAGCAAATCTTCAATATTTCTGGTATAATTTTACACTGAAGCCTTTTTATCAAACTAAATATTTTCCTTTGGGAAAGAGAAAATGAACTGATGCCCAATAGTGTAAATCGGCTCCCCTACAGTACTCAGGTATGGTGTTAGCTCATTTTGCTTGGGACAAATAAGTGTTAAGAAACAAACAGATAGTGCACATGATTGTGAATTTTCTAACCAACCCACTGATTAGATGGACTAGATGGAATGCTAAAGAAACAACTTGTAATTCCATTTTGCTTTGGTCTCCTGATGTGAAACAATCACCTGATCTTGAGCAAATCTCACAGTCTTTTCATGTCTCAGTTATTCTAATGGTAAATGAGGATAAGTTGATGTTTCCCAGTTGTATGCTATGCACTTAAATGACTGCAGACTTGCAGCCATCATTTCAATCTTCCTGGGAAATTAAGAATGCTCAAAAATCAGCTAGATTGGGTTCTTAGGCTGATTAGATCCTTACTGTATTCTGAACCCTTCCTACCAACTGCACTTAACATGGAAAGTGAGATCAGAGTAGAGGAAAGAAAATTTGTGAGGCATTCTCACAAATGAGGTGAGGAAGAGATTATGAACAGGCAATGAGAGGCAATAAAGATTAGAAAAGAAGCAATGCTATAACTGGAAACTGGAAACTTTAGGTTCAAACTTTCTGCTTCCCTGACTCTCCCAAATTATTCTGCATTCCGAATTTGTCTTTTCCTTATTGAAGCAGAGTTTGTTTTCTATTTCCCTCAAGCAACACTGTTCTCCATTATATATATATATATATATATATATATATTTTTTTTTTGTGACACATCTAAATCTAAAACCAGATCAATAAGAGTACAGATATTCAAAAGTGTTTAGAATAGACTACAGTGCCTGTAGTGTTTACAATCCACAGTCACTGCATGGAGGTACAACTAAAAAGAGCAAGATATCAGCCTAAGGCAGTTTTTTGTCTGTAAATACCATGTCAATTACATGCAAAATTGTATTGGCTGCTGAAGCCCTGGCAATCTTTATTTTTATTTCTCCATGTGTTGTCTAGTTATTATATGAGCACAACAGTATTTACCAAGATGTTCCCCAAAGGAGGCCATCCTTTCAAAGGAACAGTTCTGTTTACACAGATTTAAAGGCAGTATCTCAAACTACCTGCCAACTAAACTTGACTTGATTCTGAGCTAAAGTTTGGAGAGCAAGTGTCTTAGTACTTCTTTATATTAAAAGATACCCTATTATGCACTTCTACACTAGAAAAGGTGAAAAGAATTCAGTAAACCTTTCAATATCTTTCCTCTCTGTTGAATTTTCTTTCAGATGCTGTGGGCTGGACTTCTTTGATTTATAGTGAGATGTCTTACCCTTTCTGGTATTGTAACTGGTAATTCTACATGTCTCTTTCAAAAGACTTA
>JBAFWW010019303.1:0-27775 GCA_036873685.1 Agapornis canus
GGGGTTGGAACTAGGTGATCTTAAGGTCCTTTCCAGCCCTAACTATTCTATGATTCTATGATTGTCTTCCCAGTTGGAAAATCTTATGCTGGACAAAGATGGACACATAAAAATAACAGACTTTGGACTATGTAAAGAAGGCATCAAGGATGGAGCAACAATGAAGACTTTCTGTGGCACTCCAGAGTATCTTGCACCAGAGGTAGGCTTACGTTGGCTGTTGTACTAAATTATCTTCTTAAATGCCATCCATGATAGCAGTAGCAGTACAGAATAATTTCTGTACCATAATGTGTTCATACAGTAGCTGCTGTTATATAACAACACACACTGAGAATCTTTCATTCGTCATGTTCTGGGACGTATCTTTAGCATAATGATAGGTGATAATTTTCAGGCAGAGTAGTACCTTCCTTCCACTTTAGGGAGTGTTTCCATTTTACTGGAACAGTGCTTGCTTCTTGTGTCAGAAATCTAACAAAAAGAACCCAAACCCAAATCCTTTTAAATCACTTCTAATTCTACATCTTTGCTTAAGAAGTGAAAGTATTGTCTAGCTCTTTTACTCTTTGAGGACAGCATAAGGCAACATGTTTTAAGAACAGGACAGACCAAGTTTTTTCACAGCATTTAGTATAGTACGCAGTAGAAGCACAGACTGTTTTGTGACTAAGAGCATGAGGTATTTCTCAGGCTTAACTTAAACTTTTTAGTTTCGGAGGAAATATATGCAAGCAGAGGATCTCAGTTCCCAAACCTCATGTTTTGGGGATTTTTGGTACAATTTTTTTTCTAAGTGTAAAACACAAACACGTGTTTCCAGCTTTCATTCTAGAAATGCTCTTCCTGATTGCTGTGCAACACAGGTGGTGTTATAGCTGTGAGTTAGTTACGAGAAGATCAAAAGGGGAGTTGTGTGATAGAGGATATATGTACATGTGGTATTTTTCAGGCAGACTCTGGTTTTCTCTGCCCACGCTCTGAGCTGTCTGGAAGCAGACTCACTGCAATAGCAGGGCATGGAACCTGAGTTAACCTCGTGTGCCTCACAAGAAGGGCTGGTTGCCTTAAAAGGGTGCTTTGCTACCCGTGGTGTTAAGACTTCCATCCAGCTTGGAGCACAGGCAGAAGCGAGTCTTGGGGTGCTGGCAGATTATGTACTGTTGGCACAGCCAGGATGTATCCTTTCTCTGAGGTGGGAGGCTTGGGCATTGCAAACCTTTCCTTAGTGAACCATGCAGAAGTATGAAAAAGCTAAAGTGGATGATGAGGAGGAGCATTTCTACTGAAAGCTGATGTCTTTGCTGGTCAGCCTTTGCTGATCTCCACTTGAAAGCAATGGCAGCATGCTCTTGGTTTTTGTTTGGGTTTGTTTGTTCTTTTTTTCTTAACTGCCAGCTGCTTTCAAGGGCTTCTAGTCTCTGTAATAATGAAGAACATGGGCACCTGTCAAAGTAGCTTGCATCAGGGAGGTGGAGCCAGTCTCATGATAGCTGCCAGCTCTCTGTGGATCACCAGAAGTCTTCAGTGAGTCTAAATTGGGGTCCATGCACCACAATTTGAGACTTACTGATGCAGGGAGCAATTAGCAGCATGACAGAGTGTTTATTATTCATAAACATGGCTTTTATTTTAGCTTCTTTCTTAAAAGCAGTTGCTGAACTTGAGGTTTTCATCAAGGATTTTATGAGGAGACTAAAAATATTTATTGTTTTGGTTTTGTTTCTTCCTAACTTGCAATGTGGGGATTCCCTGTGCAGGAACTGTGTTGTCCTCTCTGTTATAGTATTTGGTTCTATTTTTCTCTCGGGGGGGGAAAAAAAAGTTGGCTCAGCCAAAACCCTGCAGGACAGATCCTTTTGATTACCCCAGTTCTCTCCCTTACTTGCAAATCCCATCTGTGAGTTGTAGTGTTAAATTCTGGAGGCTTTTGTCATCTGGTTGATAGCATGCAAAAACTCTGTAAATTGTGTGTGAGTCCTATTCTGTGCATTTAGGGTCACACATCCTTAAAGCAGGGTCTCAATCTTCTTGTCTGCATATGTAACTCGACTCTGGCATAGCAGCGTGTCTGTACAGTTGTTACATCGTTGGTTTTAGGTTCATACTGGAATCTCGTGCATGGATGACAGTGACTGAACCATGTCAACTTTGATGTGTCAGATGCATCAATGGCTGTGATGTTTACAGCTGTTCTTCCTTCTCTTTCAAATTCCATCTCACAGCAGTGTAGAGCTGCTCATTAGGAAATGGTGATCCTATAATGTAAGTGAAATGACCTTGTTACTTTACTGCCCTCCAGCTATTCTGCGTGTGGTAGTAAATCATGGATGAGTGCAATACCTGTTTTGTTACGGTGTATTTTTCATACTAAAACCATTGCTGTGTTTCGTGCAACATGTGTAAAACTCACTAACATGAATGTATGCTGGTTGTGATAAAGAGATTCGAAGAAACATGCATCTTACATCCTGTTCAGAATTAACAGAGGTGAAGGCAAAAAGTCAAAAGTCCTAGTTAGTAATCTGGATTATAATTCAAAGTATTAATGCGCTTTCTGGAGTAAGATTCAAAGTATTTGCTGCACTTCAAAAGCAACTGTAGCATTTATTACACCCACAGCAAAGGCCTTTGTGTTTTTCTTTCTCTTTCAGCCTCTCCTATTGCATCTCTTGCAGCAGTTTAAAAAATAAAACCAGAAATTGGAGGCCTGTGACTGTTTTATTTTCAGACTCCCCAGTGTAGGGGAGCGTGGACAGGAAGCGCTCATTGAATGGTGTAACTCAGAGAGCCCTAACTGCATTGTCACACAGTATCTCCTGTGAGCTGCAGGGCTGCCATGCCTCGGGAAGGACAGGGCTGGCTCCTGGAATCCTGTCCGGCCGGCAGCTGTGTCAGCCGTATACATACATACACGGGGCAGCTGCACAGCCAGCTGTCGTTTAGGGTGAATCATACGGCAGGGGATGCTGTAAATAGACCAATGTGGGGTAATCTAATACCTGGCAGCCTTTTGATTTTACTGCAAGCCCGTTCCCTCTTTCAAATAATTAAGGGGAATAATGAGTGAATAGAGAGAGGCAGAGTGCAAACAGTTGTTACATGGAGTGGTCTCGATGCCTCTGTTTTTGTGTGCAAAACACCTTTAGCAAGGTTTTGAAGAGGTTCTAATCCTGCTTTTATTAAGCTTGCCTCAACTTAATTTGGCTCTTTCACCCTTTTAATTGTGAGTGTAAAGTATTCTGAATTGTAGCGGTGTGAAGCTTGTGCTGACCATGCAACAAGAAGACCAGATGGTGGTACAGTCGTTATTTGTGCTCTTCACAAGAGTAAGCAGTTCACTGCAAACCCATGAAAAGAGTAAAGATGACAACTAAAACCTGAGGACAGGGTCTGGAATATGAGACTCTTGGTGTCAGCTACAGACAACTGCACAGGAGACACAGAGTCTAGAGAAGTCCTCTAACATCCACTCCATAAGCCACAAAACATTCCCTTCAGCAACCTGCAGTGCGGAAGATCAGAAATACACTGTGACAGGGCTTCTTCCAAGCAAGCAGGAGGAGATACAGAGGGCACTGCTGGGGTCTTGAGTCCCTGCACCAGCCGTGGCTTTGTTAGGTTAAAGTATCAAGGGAAAAATGAACTGGGTTGGACTGCTGCTGTGAACCTTGGAGAAGTCCACCCCAGTGACAGATCTTGGGTTTGCAGCCCTCTAAGCAGAGGCAGGAGTGTTAGAGCTAGCAAGTAAATACCTTTGGAGGAGGGGTAAAGGGAAGGAGGAGAAACATTTCCAGGCAATTTGACTGCTGTTTTATGGCCTTACAGCCAGTCAAATGTAAGGACTCATGTTCTGGCTCTTAGTGTTTAATGTCAACTAGTCATTTAGTATTTGTGGGTGGTCATAGGATGTGCAGAACCACCATTTGGGAGTGCAGGTTGACATGAAGTTGGTGAGGATGTTTGGCTTGTTGCTTGTGAAGTAACAGGTTGAGGGCCTTCTCTCTTCTCCCTGCACTGGCTTCATGGTAGGTTTGGGTTTTTCTAGAACACTGGGTCCCATTTGGAACAGTTTGTGATGAATAACTGAGAATTTAACAGCTGGCTCTGTAAGGTGAGAACAGTTCTCAGCCTTTGGGGCTTTCGAAAGTTGTACTTACCATGACCATAATGTGAGGGAGGGTGAGAGGAAGAAGAGAAGGAACCTGCCATAATGTACCTGCTGCTGCCTTTTTCCCCTTCTGCTCACCTAGTGCAGTGAACATGGATGCCAGTTCTTTTCAAATGGATCTTCTGCAAATACTCCACTGGTAGATTTGGCTGTGACATGAAAAGATGAACTTGATGGAGTAAATTTTCCCTCTCAAGTTCTGTGTTCATGCTCGATTTAAGAATGTCTTTTAAAGCCTTTTCCTTACATTTCTGCAGGTTCTGGAAGATAATGACTACGGTCGTGCAGTGGACTGGTGGGGTTTAGGAGTTGTGATGTATGAAATGATGTGTGGCCGGCTCCCTTTCTACAATCAGGACCATGAAAAGCTCTTTGAACTCATCCTTATGGAGGAGATTAGATTTCCACGCACTTTGTCACCTGAAGCAAAATCTCTCTTGTCAGGTTTGCTGAAGAAAGATCCCAAGCAAAGGTGAGACTGTTGCAACTTTTAAACATTCATGGCCTCAGAAATACAAAAAAAAGGGCAAAAAAATTTCTTTTAAAGGCTTCACAGAGAAGTGAATGATTGTGCTTTGCAGAGGTGTGTCTGTGAAAGGGAACTGTTTGAGACAGGTGACTTAAAAGTGACTGGTTTTGGGCCACCATATGAAGCGCCCATATCATCATCATTGAAAAACAGCTGCAGTAGTGCACAAAGGGCTGTTGCATGCACACAGGTGCCAGCTTTGGTTTCTTTAAAGTTGAAGAAGGTATCTCTAAGGAAATGTAGTTTTGTTTCTAATCCATTCAAAGTGGTCATCTACCAAGATGCAGCAAGTGGGCCTATTCCTGGTTTAACTTTGGATGTGAGCTGACAACATAAACAGCGACATGGAGCAGCTTTGATGATCAGAAGGGTGAACTTCAAAATGTGGTGGCTGCCATTAACTCAAACTATAGCCTGGGACTAAGCAAATTAACCCTGCCTCTGGTTGTAATGAATCCAATGCCTCTTGTGGATCTTAAGCTGCTCTCCACCGAATGCTTTAACCTTCTGTCCTACTCGAGGCTGCTGTCCATTTTCTGAGGTTTTGTTTAAATCTGTGCTACTAGTGATCTAGCATACTGCTTTGGACAGTAGGTGGTGGTATCTGAACCATGTTTGTGGTGGAGTTTGTACCATGCTTGAATCTACTTACCCTTTTTCCCCCTGTTCTTTTTTGTTTGTTGTGGGGCAGGTTTCCTGCTATGCTGTATTATTTACAAAGTAACCTTCAATTTAAAAACATGAAGAAACCCCAGCAAAACAACAACCAAAACCTCCAGGCCCTTAATGGCTAAATAAAACAAGATCCAGAAAGGATGTTGACCTTCTCACAAAGATAAACATCAGTTTTAAAACCTGCCATCCTGTCAGTCCAGGCTTTTAAAACAAATAATGTTGTGACACTGCCTATGATCTCCTGTCCTGAAACTTCCACTGTAGATGGGCCCCATATAGGAAATCTTTCATGTGAGGTGCAAGCAGAGTATTCCGGTTTGCTTTCTGATGTTTGTTTAGTCTGTATGTATGTGTGCGTGCCCATAGCAGGAAAATATTTTTTTGCCAGTATACATACACTTGTAGCAGGGATTTGTCATCACTGTAGGCTATTTCCATCAGTGTTTTTGATGGAAAACCCCGTGGAGATGTCTTGTAATGCAGATCCACAATTTGTACTACCAGAGGGCTCAACTTGCCGATGACATAGGGAACAAGGAGCAGCTGTAGTCAGGAACGTGGCCAGCCTTGTACTAGGTGGCAACAGCTGCACACCCCTCCTGAACCCAGTGCCTGCAAGGGGACCTCCAGGAGAAGGTGGTATAATTGATTAGCAGTTCCCCAGGCACTAGGCTTTGCGAGCAAACATGGCTCCAGCCCCTGCCAAGAGGATTCCAGTCCAGGAAAGCACTGGGTTAAGTACAATTGTGACCCTTCTGTAGCTTATTCAGGTGGGACCTTTCAGTCACTAGAAACACAAGCAGCACCTGCTGTAAGTTGTTCTTAAAGGAGCATCTCTGATGACCAAGTATGCAGTTTGTTCACAAAGAATGCCCACTTGTTTCTAGTTACAAGGTTTTCCCAATGCCAATAATTACTTCACAATGTGCTTACTTTATATAGCCACTTCTTCACGTGTATCTTCTGTAGGCTTGGAACCTGCGATGCTCTGATCTTTTGAACAGATGATTTTTCATGCTGCTGATAGAAATAACTATAGACTAGCCTGCACACATGCCTGGAGCTTGCTATTTACACTGATGCTTTCCAAGCTTTTTGAATCATGGACCATTCTTAAATACTGTTTTTTCACCAAGCACTCTTCACCCAGCTTTTTAACAGAAGTTACAGTTGTGCAAATCCCCTACACTTCATGGGGTTTCAGGCAGTACAGAGAACTGAGCTGGGAGCCTGAGGGGTAAAAGGACTTTCTTTCCCTTTTCCCTTTTAGTTTTATATTCTCTCCCCTTGCTATTTCCTTTGTCATTATTATTATTGGTGGTGGCAGTAGTAGTAGCTTTATATTATACCTTAGTTAGTGGATTGTTCTTATATCAAGCCTTGATTCTCCTCCCCATCCCTTCTGGGGTGGGGGGAGAAGGTGCATAGTGAACAAGCGGCTGGGCTGAAACCACAACAGATGGGTGCCTGGCATACTTGGTATGGTTCATGGAGCCATATTGAAAAAATCCAGCCAGATAGCTACAAAAGTCCATTGAGTGAAATGTTAAATAACATGCAGTGATCTGGTTGACATTAGCCTGCTGATGATGCTTTGGGGAGCCACTGTGTAATTCAACAGAAATCCTCTCTTCCACAAAGCCCAGTGGTGGACCGAAGTTGGTGTCATTGTAATGTTGCCTGTGGCAGAATTGACAGCATTTAGTAACTGCTGATGAACTTCAGAGTGGGGCAGAGGAAACAGTGAAAACCAAGAAAAGAAGTGAAAATGGGAGACGTCCTTTCTTGTAAAACCCTCAAGCTCCACCACCAACAAAAGGGTGATACACAATGCAGCTCAGTGATGAGGATAGTTTAAGTTAAATGTCAAGGAGCCAGGAAACTGTGACCTGCATCGGCGAATTAATTGCCTGTTGTAACTGAGCTGGTTATATAGAAGCAGTCTTAGCATCTGCCTTTAGAATTCCAGTTCAGTGTCCGACTCACAGGCATATGGGGAAAATGTGAAGAACAGTGAATTGCATTCTGCTTTTAATCATGATGTTTCCTAAATTTGGTCATATAAAATCCATTTTGTAAGAGAAAAGGAATTTTGAAGTTTCTTTTGGGATTGATAGAAGTTTATTAATCTTGTAAAGTGAGCCCTAATTTCCCTAAGAAGGGAAAAAAATCTTATTCTGTAAATATTTCCTGTTCATGCAACCTAAAATTCTCCTTTGTTGCTTTGTGCCATGTAATCAAATGGAGGGAGGCAGCCATCATTTTCTCACACAAAAAACAGCACAGCTTTTAACTTTGCTTATTCTTTTGGCTGCAGATGCTCAGGAGTATCAGGGTCAGTCAAGCTTTTACCTGTATGAAAACCCAACTCCTTGTCTTTTTAAGTTGTGAAAGGAGGGGATTTGTAGTTACAGCGTACGTCTGCTTGTGGTGCTCTGCTATGGGAAGGGTAGATGGCTTGAGCAAACCTCTCGGGTGAGAACAGTGCATGTGTGGATTTGTAAACAACAGCAATCTGTCACCTGAAGGTGTGACAGTCTCTTCACATTTGGCCCGCAGTCAGTGTCTGTGTTGTGGCTCCTAATATGGTGAAGCACAACCTTGTGAATGGGATTATTTGGCAGGGCAGAGAGAAAGTGGTGCTGGCCACTCTCCTCTGCTGGGGCCTGGCTCTCCTTGCTGTAGAAGCTTTCTGGCTGTAAAACTAGGAGCTTGTGGGTTTCTTCTTAAAGAGCTGGGAATGGCCTTGGGTGCTGAGCACTGTTTACTTTTACATGGGGAAGCAGAGAAACAATATTTTTCCTGTGATCTACTAACTGCAATCTTCTGGCCTGTGATAGCAATACTTCCACTGCTGGATGTGTGTTTATATGCTGTATTTGTATTGTCATATAGATACAAAAATACAGTACATGAACTTATATACATGAACATGAGATATAGTTGCACATGATCTCTCTGTGGATTCATCGCTGATTGCCCTTAGTTTGTGGAGTCCTGTTTATACCATTTTTGGTTCTGTCTGTAGACTTGAATGCACAGAATTTAACCTGAGTGTACAAAAATCCTTTCAAGAACTTTTATCCCTGATGCCTTTTCTTTTCAGCAGTCCTCAGGGAGGCAGAGCTGCTGCTCGCTCAGCTCTCAGTGGTGCTTAACTGCGAGGTTTGCATTGGGTGCTGATTTAATTTTGCTCTCTTTGAGAGGGTCCTTTCCCAATTGCGAAAGGAAAGAGGGTATGTTAGAATAAGTCCATATCCAAACCATGAGGTTTCTGTCACTTCCCCACTCATTTTGGGTGGATTTGTTTAATAGTAGAGATCTTTGGAAGGTAAGTAAAACAGCAGGAGTTTTTGTTGGCATTTCCCTGAGTATGTGTTTGCTCTTCACGGAATGAGGGCTCGCATTAGCTAACATACCCTCCAAAACACTCATAGGTGGCTGCAGCCAGCCAGCCTTCCTGGGTGCTCCTGCAAAACACAATTCAGGTTCTTCTTAGCTTGTAGTCACTCCTGAATTTCTGTGCAGAAGAGCAGTGTGTTGGTATCTGTGGATAAAGAGGATCAGCTCCTTCCTCTTCTTCACTGGCCATCATCATCTGCACTGGGGAAGCAACAGGGAGCCTGGTAGAGATTTGGCAAAGCCTCTAGGTCTGTGTGGAGCCACCTGAGAGATGATTACTCACAGAGTTTGTCTTTGTTCCCAGGCTGCCATGGAGTTTGTTTCTGTTCCAGGCTGCTCTGCAGCTGTATAAATGTGCTGCCAGGCAGATGGGAGAGCTATCATCTGGTTTGGTTTGGCCTGGGGCCCTCTGGGGTCAGCTTAGGCTTGGTCTTAGAGCTTACCTGGGGAAGGAGAGCATCACCCAACACTTTGCGACTGTAAGACTGGGGATGCATTCCCTGTACTACTGCACATTTCATGAAGGAATGTGAAGAAGGAGACCCCTAAAGTTGCTGTTCAAGGACGGGTTCTGAACTGCCAGGCACCTCTGCTGCTTGGTCTCTCTGGTATAGCTGTGGTCTCTGTCAGCTTGTGTTCTCTGAAGATGGTGCTTGGGCCCAGCTGAGAGGGTTGAATGCACCAGGATCCATTCCCAGAAAGCAGTTTGGACAAGGTGTCACTGAATTTTGCTCCCCTGCACTAAATGATTGTCCAACATTTTCTCAGTAGGGTTGTGCCTTTGAGCTACATCCCAGAGCATGCAGTGCAGTCTCAGCTGTAAAAATACCACTTCAGTGGGCTTTAGCACAGCCATTGCATTATCTTTGATATTTTGAATCAAATCCCTCCCCTCTGTACCCAAATAATTATGTATTAGGGCAGCAGGATTACCACATGTGGCCTGGAGGAGAGTGAGGGCCAGCTGTTGTGTAGCATGGATGAGGTCTGACCAGGCAGCTTGGCTTCAGGTTCAAAGAAATGTCCTTGGCCCTCTTTCTGTAGCAGTGTATCTCTTGCCTTGGTCACAGAAAGCCATTGTTCCAAGCTCTTAGAATGGGGATAGTATCTCAGTTTGCCAGTGGCACCAAGAAGCAGGGGACAGGCAGATACTAGAGGTCAGCCTGGATGAACATGGTGGCACCTCTTGTACTTAAAATCCTGTGTGTCTGCTTACCCTTGTTACCTGAAGTAAGTCTCCTGCTGATTATTTAGTATGTGTGGTGTTTTATCAGTGCATGCCTTTGCTTGCAGATGCAGTTCAGTCTTCTAGAGAACATCTTAACCTCCACGGCAGAATTTAAGTATCTGTTAGCTCAAGACTGCAACTGAACTGACTGCATCTATAAGCTGTGTGGACAGTTTTATTTTGGAATGAAAGTGCTTTATCTTGATAAACCTTAAGTCAATAAACCACCCTTTGTGCTTTCGTGAAGCCAGGGAGGAGGAAAGATTTGCATACAACACGGTATTATTGCTGCAGTTGTCAACTGTTTAATGGAAATTGAAATCAGGTTGCATAAATCAGCTTGTCTTAAAACTCCTTGCCTCTCTTACACTTCAGAATCAAATTCAGTTTTACTGCTGGCATCGCTCTGCTCTAGGAAACTGTGAGGGGTTGTCCCTTGTTAATTTAGAGAGTGTGGCTCAGAGCTCTCATTTGCAGGATCTGCTGTGCTCCCTAGGACAACATCATTTCTGAAGGAATTGTGATTTTGTATGTTTTCCCCTTTGTTTAAGGAGACCTTTACTGTGCGTGTTAGTGTGGTTTTACATCTTAGAGTGGAACTGTGTCGAAGCCTGAAAACAGACTCTCCTGCAGCCCTTGCAGACGAATATGAAGCAGAGGCTTCCAAATCTATTCTATAAACTCAGAATTTCATTGCCTATTGTTCAGTAAAACTTGTATGAGGAAAAATAACTGTACTCAAACATCTAATTCCTTATTTTGCCCCAAACAGGTTAGGTGGCGGTCCGGATGATGCCAAGGAGATCATGCAGCACAAATTCTTTGCTGGCATTGTTTGGCAAGATGTATACGAGAAAAAGGTACTTTTACAACTGCTCTCCCACAGTGCATGGTAGCTGTGGATACACTGAATGTTTCACATCTTGTTGTCCTCTCTTAAGACACACACAAGCCCTCCATGGAAGAGGTTCACAGTTGTTTTTAGGAAGGCTAAATTGTTTCATGTTTCTTAAAATGCTGTAGTTGGGTTGCTTTTGAACCAAAGCTGCTTTTCCACAGTGAGAGGTGTATCCCAGTGAGATCCTCATTTCAGTGACTGAAGAATTGCTTCCAGTCAAAATTGCTTACAGACTTAGGCACTATATAAGCTTTTAAAATGGCTTTTCCTGTGAATACTTGTTGTCATTTCTTGCCATCAATTGATGTATCCCTCGTGAGCCCAGGAGTTAATTGTTGGTTCCTAAGAACCTGAAGGAAAACTTCTTAGAAGCAGTAGTGAGAGATGGGCTGTTTGTTCTCCTTTGCATTGTTCCAGTCGTCAGTGATAAAATTAGACTGAACAGGCAGGTGCAGAGCAATGGGGGCTCTTAGTAAATCCAGGGGTAATTTTTTTTCCCAACACCCCTGCCATGAGCAGGGTCACCTCACATTAGACCAGGCTGCTCAAAGCCCTGTCCAGCCTGGCCTTGAACACTTCCAGGAATGGAACAGCCACAGCTTCTCAGGCCAGCCTGTTCCAGTGTCTCAGCACCCTCACAATAAAGAACTTCTTCCCCGGATGTGATCTACATCTGCCCTCTTTCAGTTTAAAGCAGTTCCCCCTTGTCCTATCCCTACATGGCTTCATAAAAAACCCCTCTCCAGCTTTCTTGTTGGCCCCCTTAGATACAGAAAGGCTGTTACAAACTCTCCCCAGAGCCTTCTCTTCTTCAGGCTGAACAACCCCAGCTCTCTCAGCCTGTCTCCATAGGAGAGGTGCTCCAGCCCTCTAATCATTTTCATGGCCCTCTTCTGGACTCACTCCAGCTATTGTCCTCTCAGATTTGATTCTCATCAGCTATATTTCCCATAACGTTTATGTGAAATGCAGCGAACTATAATGTGGGTCTGGTGATTAAAGGCTCCCATCTACTGGTGCCACATGATCTCACTCAATCCCAGCCTTTCCTGATTTCATTCCTTCCTCCTGCACCCCCTTGTGATACCAGATCTCATTTGATCTCTAAATACGGTTTGGTTCTCCCTCCAGTTGGTTAAAGCAGGTAAAAAACTTATCAGAAACAGGATTTTAATTCTTTGGATTCCTAATACAGTGATCTATATTAGCAATGTTTGTATTCTTAAGAAAATAGAGTGTAACACCCCTGGTTCCGGTACAGTAGTGGGAGAACTGTCCAGTGCCTGTATGCAATCACAAAGAGTGCTCTGTTTCTTTCTCTGCTTCACTTCCTCACAGGTTTGTGTGACTAAAAGGAACTGAAAAATCATAAAGTAAGTTTTTGTGCCTTGAAAGTGTAGATGGAGTTTAGACCTCTGTCCTTTCAAAGCACCCCTTGAGAGGGAGCTGCGTGCAGTCATGAGGGCAGGAGGGATTTGCAAGGACTTTACTCAGTGTAACCTAGAAAGTAAATCCAAAGTACTTTTCTGAACAGGAAGGTATCTGCATTTTCACCCAGCTGAACACTTGAGGATTTGCTGCTTTTTTGCAGTTTTAGGTAAAAAGTTGATAATGGCTCAAATGTCTTAGGTGAAGTTATTTGCTCTTTGATGGCAGTGCTGGTTACCTGAATGGTGAAGAAACCACACAGGCTGGAAGCAATTTATTTAGTCATAGAATTGAGAAAGCCTTCATACATTTCCTGCAATAGCACTGACTCAAGTTGTTGTGGACACTACCAGGGAACTCCAAATGTCACGTATTTTTGGAGAAAGCAGTGTGCTGAGACTCATTCTGACCTTGGCATATCCAGGGAGGCCAGCTTCTGGGTTTGCTTCTATCCCACTAGCATGTACATCTGAAATAGGTATGCTGTGCACATGAAGAGATTCCAAAAAGCCTATGAGTCATTGCTGCCTATGTTCTGCGTGGTCCAAAGAGGATCTTACAGCATTTACCTGAAATGCAGTCTCACAGATAAAGGCTGAATTTTGTCAGCTACCTAGAGGTGTTTGTGTGTTAAGCTTGGTTACGCACTGTCTCCAGATAATGGCGAATACATTTATGAATGTAGGTTTGGGGTAATGGGGAGAATGCTTACTTTGTCATTAAGCTTTTTGGAAGCATAGCTTTGCTTTGAATTATAAAGAGTTTTGAGTAACTGGGGCTGTCCCAAGAATTTAAAATATTCATTAGCCTCTCCTGGAAGAGGGTTGTTTGGTGCAAAGAAAGGTGCATTTGAATTTACAGTATATTGCCCACCCACAAGTGAAACTCACACAATGAGATTTTAATCACGTCTCTTTTTCTGGCCTGTTTTGTCTCTTAAACCAACATAAGCCTGTGGGTATCATGCTGGCCTGCAGCAGTGGGAGGCTACAGGTGGCACCTCTCTGCTAGTTGAACTGCAGAGCTATTGCAGTGACAGCTTTTCAGCAAAGCAACATCTTTGCTTGGTAGAGCCAGTGTTGGAGCTTTCTGCAGCTTCCCCTCTGTTTCTAGCTTAATGTTCTGAATTTGACAGCTGGGGGTAAAAAAAAAGTTGTCTTGTGGGTGCATCATAATCTGCCTCAAATTGCTTTTAACAGATCCTGAAATAAAAGGGAAAATGATACAGGCAGCGCTAGCCCATTACACGTGTTCTGACTTAGGATTGCTGCTCCAAGCCATTCTGATGTGCGTAATTCAGGTGTGTGCTGCAGTGCCCAAGTCTAAATCACTCTGTGCTGTGCACAGCAAGCCAGAGCAAGCGGGAACATTGTGAGTGCCAGAACCACCATTAGCTTAAAAGGACAGACAGAACTTCATGCACACATGCACGCACAACTAGTCAAAGGCAAACCGGGGTTGGCTTCAAGGAGTAGGCAGAAAACAGCTGTATGGAGAAAGAGGAGAGTTGAAGTGTGAAATAAGGAATACTCATCCTTAACAGGGCTTTTACATATAATGTGTTTGTGTGACTTGATTGAGAATAATGGTATTAGCATTATAATGTAAAGCATTCCCTCTCCAATAGCTTCAGGAAGGGTGTAAGGCTAAGAGTAACAAGGGATTTTTGGGATAGCCTCTTTCCTTTTCCATTTTAAAACTAGGGCATTAAGACAACTTCGGAATGCTTGTGGCTTTTTGGCAGGAACATTTGCCAGGCTCCTTTAAGCCATTCGTGGGCACAGGGGATCATTAGTAAATGAAAAAAGAAAAGACAACAACTATATACTAGAATTGTGTTTTCTTAATAATAAACAGAATGTTATATACCTTAATTTTTAAAGAGTGATTTTAAACAGCAAATGTTGTTTCATAGTTGGAAATACTATTGTGTGTGTAGGTTAATTTCTTAAAGCTTTTATATGGAAAATGAGGGTGTTTCGTTGCATTGTTGTGGGTAAGACAGGACAACACTGTTGGGTGCTCTCGAAACCAGTCAGAAAGATGATTCTGGTGACAGGGAGCTTGAAGCTAGTGCTTTTCTTATTTACCAACTGGCCAAGCAAATGATTCTTCAGATCTAAGCAGGAGGAAAGGTCAGGATGGGAAAGAAGTGTTTTGTACATTCAAGCTTTGTTGGTGTTTTCCAGGTAGTGATTTCTGTCAGGGTCATTACTGTTTCTGTAGGAGCAGAAGCGCAAGCCTGGGGGTCACTGCTTACTTCCAGCTGGAGCAATTTACCATTTACCTTGATAAACCTTTCCCTGCAGTTCCAGATTGGAAGCTGTATACTTCCTCAATCACGCTTCTAAATCGTTGCCTGGTGTGGCTCTGTGATATTAAAAGATGGCCATGCTTAACCCCAGCGGTGGGCGAACTTAAGCCCAGTGCTGAGCTATTTACATGTCTCCTGTGGGAGGGCAAAGAACAGTGTTTACATTCTGTTTCTAGCACACCGTGCAGCAGGGAGGTGAGTGAGGGCTGAATCCCTGCTCCGTTGCCCTCCAAAACTGTACGTGTTCCAGCTCTGTGCAGCTGCATGCAGCCAGCTCCGCCACCCGCTTTCCAGGCGCGCTCCTCCTCCAGCCCCAGTCAAGCAGCTCCACTCCATCTGGAGTTCCTCTTGCCAGAGCTTGCCTAGGTACACATGGATGGTTTCTAGCCTGTCTGGCCAAGCGAGTGGCAAGAATAAAAGCCAAGCAGTGCGACTTGTGGTGTAACTGGAGGAGGATGTTCATTGCTAAAGCGTGCTTGGTTTTTTGTAAGCACTCCAGTTTCTCTAAGTTCAGAGTGGGTATCAGACTGCTTTTGGGGACCAGGAGTGTAAAAGTTTAATGTCACTCTTGCCTTGTCCTCCGTTCCCCTGGGTTGGTCAGTCGTACAGCGCAGTTGCAGTCAGAGCTGCATGGGCTCAGTAATGCTGTAGCTGAGATGGTTTTTGTGACTGTTACAAGCTTTGTGGTGACATGCAAGTCCAGCTGATCAGTCTGGTATCACTGAACATCTTTCTTGCCCTTTTCATCCTTCTTGAGCATAATTGTGACTAGATGCAGTTGATGGTAATTTCTGTGTAATTAGGTGAGAAACCAGTCTATAACATTAAACATTTGTAAGGATGTTATTAGGATGAAGTAACATTAGGGTTCTAGGCTTTTCTTCATGCAACTGAATACTAGAGTCAAAATGTCTCAAATGCCCCATAAGCAGGAAGTGCACACCTTTTTTTTACTGTGTATGGTTCCTTCTTTATGAACTGGTGTTTTTTAAACTTATTTCAGGAACATTGGAAAAGGCACTGTAGCTTGTAACTCTCTGGTCAAATTCTACCTGTTTCAAACTACCCCAAAAACCTGTAAATGGATGGTGTATCTTTAATTCTTTTCACAGCTTGTACCTCCATTTAAGCCACAAGTTACATCTGAAACAGATACGAGATACTTTGATGAAGAATTTACAGCACAGATGATAACAATCACTCCTCCTGACCAAGGTAAAGTCCTCCCAAATGTTTCCCACTGTATTCTCGAGACCACCAGAAATCATATGCTGCAATGTCACCTTCAGTCTGTGTGAAAAAGCATTAGTTTAAACTTGCTGGTTTTCCATATGTGTATCTGACCAAGAAGTTGGTAAATTGATGTGGAACTTTCCATGTGTCTTTTCAGTTGGGAAATGAAAAACCTCTTTTAGAAGACAGTGACATTATTTGTACTGCTGCCTTTCCCAAATCTGCATATTCCCATTGGAAAACAGCTCTTTTCACGAGTTTTGTATGTGTACATCTGCACATGCACTGTGTCTATGCAAGCAATTGACTGGGTATGGACCAATGTCCATACTGAATCAAAGTACCCTTTATTTTCATGGCAACCAAGCACGTTTCATGCTCTGAAATAGAAATTACTGGAAATTCAGATCACTGAGTATGGATTTAAGTAATGCAGCACCTTAGCAGTTCTGAATGCATATCTGAATAACTGTTTATGTACAACAACCAGGATCTTCTCTGATGCCCTTATTCAATGGGATGAGATTAAGACTTCCAGTGCCATTTTCAGAAATACCTTTACCATGCATTATCTTACTCTTTGTTTCCTTAAAATAGAGAGAAGGTAGCAAATGTTGTCTCCTCTTCATTTTTCAGATGACAGCATGGATTGTGTAGATAACGAGAGAAGACCTCATTTTCCTCAGTTCTCCTATTCAGCCAGTGGAACCGCTTAATGTTTTGCAATGTTTTCCCATTCAGAAACAAAACAGACTGCATTTTGGGGACCGTACTTCAATGGACACTAGAGAACTTTCTATATTATCTGAATTACAAACTGTGTTTGTATTACAATTTAGATGAATTTGTAGGAAGCCTCACAGATTCTGTATTTAAAACAATTCTTTGATGCAATTTTTGAGAAGGAAAACAAATCCATTCTTAAAGTATTACGTCAAGGCTTTTATGCTGAATGACTATAGGTTTTTAAGACTATACACCAAAACTGTTTACTTTAGAAATAATTAAGGTATTCAACATATCAGCAACGCTGACCAGAAAATCCCCTTACTTTATTTATTTCATACAGTTCATTATCTAAATATAGAATCTGCACTCTGAACAATTAGATTTATATAGGAAGATATAAGACTTTAGTAGCTAGTGCAATAATATAAGCAACAAAGTGAACAAACTCTGGAGGGTTAAGGTTCAAACTCATTTTGGACAGCAGTGAAAATGTCATCCAACTCCAGAAAACCAACTTTAGGAACAGCATTAATGGCCTCAGTGAGGTAAATCAAAAAGCAAAAGTTATTTTTGTTATAACATCTGCTACAAGACATTACATATCAAACTGAATCCAGTGGAATCGCCACGTAGTACAGCTGAGTATTCCATGCTAGACAGTGCGTTTATTCCATTTGCATAGTGTTTAGGAATACTTTTGTAGGATTGGCTTCTCAGATCCTAGAAAACACTTGATTTACCGATATAATATGAAATGCAACAATGCAAACTCACCCACTTTGACAACTGTATAAAAATGCCACCCAGGTCTCAGTGTGAAATCATCTTAAGCAGTGAGTCAGCCAGGCAAAAGGACATTTTGGCACTGAAGTAATGCCTTGTTGCCACATTGTTTTTTTTATGAAAAGATATATGAATATATATAAACACTTAATGATTTTTTTGCATCATGCCAGATCATTTCTTCTTTCTTGAGTGTGCATTAAAGGCATCAGCCGACAGTTCATGGTGCCTTCTCACTCTTGAAGATTCACTTTAACAGTGTTTCCCATGTATAAGAAAAACAACTAGGTTGAAACTTCATATGTGTTTGAATAATAATGGTGTTCAGAAAGTGACTTTGTTTTTGTTTTGTTTTTCATTTTTAATCTTAGTGGAAAATTCCCCACCCCCTATTTTTGTTGTATCATGTTTCTTTGTAATTTTCATAAAAGCAGTCTTACTCTGCCTCTGCTGTGAATGAATTTATTCCATTGTAGGTTGCGCTCTCTTAACTTGCCTTCTCTTTTTCATTCTCTTGCCTGTGTAGAAACTGATGCCATGTACTACAGTTAACTAGCATTTAACTTTTTCTACCTGAAAGGGAGTATGTTATGAAGCCCCTCACTTCCCCTTGCCATCAGCACCTGCTGTGTTTGCACAGAGCCCATCACCTTGACTCTTTTTCTTTTAATAGCATTCGACTCTAGTATTTTTACTCATGATGTCAAAGTTTCCCTCCAAATACTTTAAATAAAAATTGCTTTAACAAGTTAGGTTCTTATTTCTTGTGGTAGGAGCCTTCTGAATCTGCAGACATGCAAGAACTGCTCCAGTTTCTTGAGTTTGATGTGCCTGTCACTGAGGGATTTTTTTGAGGGATTTAGGCTTTTCTGCCCCTCCTCAGTTGTTTCATCTCTGTGCTGATCATTATGCAAAGATAACTTTGGAAAAGGTTTGTTAAAAGACGTAACAGCCTGTACCAGAAGTGTAAGTTCTGTCTTGAGGTGAATGAGGACAGGCCTCATTTTGCTGCCCCCTGATGCCAGTGAGATTATGTTACTGAGGCCCTAATCTTCAAAGGTATTTCTATTCCAGTCATTTGGGCCAGTGTACAATATATAATACTGTGCTTCCTTTCTAGGGACTAGTATGAATTGATTCTAGGAGGTAGTTACATAAGGCTAGAATGTCCTTTTTTGAACAGGAATACAGAGAAGGATAAAAAAGCGCCCAAGAACAACTGCAGTGTGCTTCAAACTAAGCACAGATGTTGCAACACTAGTAAGCCATTAAACATCCAAACCATTTTTTTTAGTTCAGGGAATATGCTGTAATTCCCAGTACAATTTACTGCACATTTATGCAAGGAGGGAAGGTGAAAGAAGGGATCTGTGTATAATGCTGGACAGCCTGTCCCATTCTGCAGGTTGACCTCCTTCATTTGCTTCCAAGCCTTCATCTGACTTTCCAGCCAGCCCAGGGATGAAGTCCAAAGAGCTCTTCTTCAGATCTACATGCCCTGACAAGTTCTGAGCTAAGACACTTCATGCATCCAAATATAGGCAACATGAGTGAGCAAAGGTTACCATTAATCTGCTCCAGGAAAATCTGGTCTTTCAAATGCAGGAACAGACATAGATCAGATTGTTCTATGCAGACTGATTATGTCTCAGAACAGTGTTTTTCTACCAGTTGTTGGTAATGGATTTTTGTTTCAATTCCCACATATAAAATGGAACTTCACAAAAAAAAAAGATAAATGCAGCTGTCAAGAAGTCTGGGGATCTTTGTATTGTTAGCAAGAGAGCTCTAAGAGCACAACTGAATGCAGGGTCTTCAGGTCTTCCGGATATTTCCCCCCATTTTGCCTCTTAACTGTTCAAAAGGCTCTGCCTGTTGTCTGTAATTGAATGATTACCGGTGTTACAGCTCCTACCTGCAGGCATAAAACTTGTTCTTTAAATATAGATTTGGCACTGAAACGTTATCCCAAAAGTCAGTGACCCGAGTGTTGTTTACTTCAGATTGGGTTTTGTACCATATATACAGAGGCTGCTTAAATCTTCCAGCTTCTTCAGCTCCTTTATTTGAAAACTCAAAACCTTTCTAACTATCTGTAGACCTAAAACCTCTTCATTCTTTCTTTTAGCACTGAAAAATGTCACTGTGCTCTGGCATTCGAACATTGCACCAAAGATGGTGCGGCCTAAGTGTAGAACACTGGTAGGACGCGCATGGTGCAGCCCAGGAACTTGGCTGTAAGCTTGCACAGAAAGAAAACCAGGAAAAAACAAAAGCCACCTTTGCAAAAGCAAATAAGTACAATGAGTTCTCTGTCTGCCTCTGACTTCAGTCAGAAGATGAGGTCAGCTGAGCACTGGTTGAAACAGGCATACGCTCCTGCGTGCGCTGTATGGGGTTAAGAGGCATTGGCAGAAGGCAGGTAATTCTGCAAATTCCATTTGACACTGTCTGGTACTAAAACATCTTGTGCAATCCCATTAGGATATGGCAGGCTGTTTTCCCTACCATGGATTATAGCATTCCTAACTGCACAACCTGTGACCTCTCACCCCCCACAATAACATAAACTGTTCTTTCTTCATTTTACCCTCTGTGGCATCACCCCTCAGGCAGGTGACCTCCGTGTGCTCTCCAGCTGCTATACTGCTCTCATGTGGGCCTTGAAAATCTCAGCTGCTGTTTGTATGCTTTCCCAGTTTTCCTCTGAGAAACAAGTGACAGTCGTTTCTGGAGGTTTGAGGGCACCATCTTCCTGTGATTGTTTGATTTAGATGATCTTTGCTTCAAGGGGGGTGAATTTTTGTCTGCTACTTTGCTTGCTCATGTGCATTTCAATGCTCAGTATGACAGAACTGTATTCATACTCCTGCTTGCTTGTGCGGTTTGTTAAATCTTTGTCAGAGAAAATACCCTTCGCTATTTAGAGCGCGTATGCCAAGTTAGATTTCTCTTTCCAGGAACAGGATTTAGGATAGTGGTCCCAACTGGTAGTGGGAATGCGAACTCCAAGGAGATGGAGTTGTGGAAGAGAAGCCCCCACATGTAAAGCACCTGCGGGAGTTGCGTGGGTTTCTGCCGGAGAACTTTGGGAACTGGTAATTCAGAGAAAGGTTTGATTTATTTCGCTGTATCTAAAAGCTTCAGAGGTGAAAGCGCATTCAAAGAATCGGGTGAATGGGAAAGGATCTCGTTTCTTTGGTGTTGCAAAGAAGTGTGTTTGTCTTCCACGTTAGCTCCGTGTTTTTTAATGACAGGGAGGTTAATTGCTACTAGAAGTAAAATGAGAAGAACACACAGTGCCTGTAGCAAACGGGAGCTTATTATCCCCGATGCAGCTGAGTGTACAGACGTTTGGTAGCTGTCTAATGGAACATATGTTGCATTCTAATCAGGTGATGACTAGTTGCTCTCTGTCTGATATCATTTTAAACAAAACCATTTTGTTACACTAAGTCCCTGTGTGCTACTTCCTTCCCTTTTTCCAATGATTTTACCTTCTGTAACCGTTGGTTGCCATCCTGGATTGTGAACATGGTGGGTTCATTCTTGAGGACCAGATCGAGGACTCTCTATGTGAAAACACTACATCCCTCTGGTTTTTCAGCGACCTCATTGGCTGCTTCTCAGTTTCTCCTTCACTGAAGCACGGCTTCATGCGTTTGCCTGTTACTGCTCACTACCTGTGTCTCTAGAGATGGACTTTCTGTAACCCCCGTCTATGCTAAGAGTTCATGTTTATGATTTTTCCCACATTGTTTCTTTGTGTCTTCAGTCATCTACCATAACTACTTGTATTCTGCATCTTCATCAGGTGTTTATGTCAAGAAGATGCTGACAACACAGGCGGCAGCTGCTGTGTGTCTGAGTTCTGGGCATCTCTCAAGTTCTATGTTTTGAAAATAATGCATAATCTTTCACCCTACAGAAGGTGTTAGAATTGTTTTGAGTACAGGAATGAAAGTTCTTCACAGAAACAGGAGCCACAATTCCTGCTCCAAATGTTGTGATCTTTAGTTATTCATAAACTCTACCATACCTATTTCCTTGCCCTGTTGTGTTCTTACAGTACTGATGCTATTAGCCAGAGAACTGTTGTGTAATACTGAGAAAAACTTCTGTTGGAACAAAAAACAGTGATTGTGACCTTCAGCAGTGCCTGGGAAATCACTGAAATCAGATTAAAATGATCATAAAATACATGCTGTAAACATTATATTGTTTGGGGAAAAAGCAAGCCCACCAATACTGGTCTTCCTTCATCTTACTGAAGTAGAGCAATTGGAACATCCTGGACTCCTTTGGGGAAGTCTTGCTGACCATGCTTGGAGCAGGGGTGCTGGGCTCAACAGTCTCCAGAAACCCTGCAAACCTCAACTCATCCCCAAGTCTACTTAATGATTTATTTAGGTCCTGGACTTGAGAGCAGGAGCTTTAGTGAAGGACATTCTTCATGGCGGTTTTCCCAGCCATCTCTGGTATGTGTCTGTACTTCCAGACTGACACAGCCTGTCTACTACTTCCATACAATCTATGTGACTCAGCACCAGCCTTGCTCTGAGATGCTTCCAGTAGTACAAATCCTGAGGGCTTTTGCTCGTTTTCTTTTGTCATTGCCCCTGGTCATCCCAAGTTTACTGCACTTACTGTTGTAAGCAAAGTAGGTATTGGGTTTGTACATACTTTAGTGCATAGTATTTTTGTAAGTCATTTTCTCCAGGGTATGACCAGTATGTGGTAATCTAGTGTACTGTCACTTACTGGACTGGAGGTTGTCAGTGCATTCCTCTAAAGCAGGAACACCAACACTTGACCTTGAGACATGGGTCCTGGCAGGACCTTAGGTTTCCTCCTGGTGTGATTAGGAGAGAAAACCCTGAGTGATACTTACTGTTTTCAGGTGAAGGATGATGCCTACTTTGCGTTAGACTTTGCCCTCTAAAGGGATCCTTCGGCTGTTCCGGAAAGGCTGCAGTAACAGCATCACTCACTGTCAGGCACTATCATCTCTGCTTGGTTTTGGTGGTTGCAGCTTTTGCTTTCCACAGCGTCATGCCCAAAATAGATTCCTTTAATGTTCTTTTCACCTGTCTGACACAAGTCACTGAGAAGCTGTTTCTCATGCAGGCTGGAGCTGCCAGCTCCCTTAAGGTGGCTTGCACCTGGAGCTGCACATCTGTACCCTGAGGATTTGCATATGCTTCCAGTTTGCCAACTGCTGAAAACACCAGCTTGACTTGGGTGTCCTGACAGAACTGAATCCAGCACCTTGCCACATCAGCCATGCCTGAACGAAGAGCCCCAGCGTGGCTGTGGGCAAGGTCTGTGCTGTAGAGGCTCCTTACCATGAGACTGGCTTTTCAATTCAGTGAAGTGCAGCTCTGGCTTTGGAGAACTGCAACACCTTTTCCAGCACACACAGGCCTGGCTGTGATGCAGCATTTCAGTGACTTTAGCTAATGAGCTTTTCTAATATATTTGATAAATTCCTCCAATGGTTTTTAAAGGCTTTATGGATGTGCAGAAAGATCGAAACATAAGCCCTTTAATGACCCTTAATAATGAAAAATGGAGTGATACTATTTCTAAGATGGTTGCAGCATACAGTAAGCTTTCCATACAATACGTTTAGCTGCAATTGTTCCTTATTCCAGTATTATTATGGGGAAGGGAAACAAACCAGGACAAGAATACCTGCTGACTGTCCAGTCATGAGTATAAAACGAAACTGCAAAACCAAAGTGAACAAGATCCCTTGGTGCCAAGTTGCAGAGGAAGGGAACTATAAGCGAGCAGAACAAAATGTACTTATTTACACAGGTGAGGTTGTCATAAATTTAATGTGTAACTAAGATAAAGGGATTAAACTTAGTACCCCTTTACTTGAAATTGTGTTACCTTTCCATAGTATTACTTTCTGTGCTCATTTGCTCAGCTGTTAAGGAAGCGGAGATCAAAGGTGGCTGCTTGTTGTTTAAAATGGATTGATTGTTTTTGATTCTAAGCAGCTCACCCAGTTGTGATGAGGGTGATGCTTCCTGGGCAGCCCAGTGGTTTTCCAGGTAACACTGAAAAACACCTGTGCTACGTTGGAGCAGGAGCAGGGAGAGGTATCCAGACACAGGATATCACCAAGACTGACTAATGAAGTTAATGTGTGTGATGCAGTATTGCCTGGGGTTCTCCTTTGCAAACCAGTCACTTCAGTGTGCTTTTCAGATCACTGCTGGCAACTCCATGTGTGTTATCTCTGGATAACGAAAAAATGCAGGTGCACATTACAAGACAGGAAAAGTCAACAAGGATACTTTGCAATATAAAGAAAGCCCTACGTGTAAATACACCTATTTTCCTAATGGGTCCAACTGAATTTTGACAGCACTGCGATGCATGCATGCACATGTCTGAGGAGCATATGACACGGGTGTGCAGGCTGGTGGAGGCCCCAGGCACCCGAGGGCTGCCGGAGAGGAAGGCGGTAGCAACACAAAGAAGCTTCCAACTCCCCATCTGGAAGAATCCCCCCCAGGAGCACAGGCAATGGCAATGCCATCTGTCTGTCTGCTGCAGCGCAGAGCTCTCCTGGGAGCAGAAAGAAAGCTGGCACATGGAGGTGGGCTTTCACTTCCCTGCTGCGCCGAGGTTAGATGCAGATTATGGGTGTTACCTGTAGAGACCAGGCTGCTCTATTCTGTCCCCTCTCCCTTCTTTTAGTCCGTTTTCTCTGAGTTCCAGTTCTCTTTATTTTGCCTTTGACACTTTCCCTGGCTCTTCCTTCATCTGCTTCCCCCCTGCCTTCTCTCTTTCTTTTTTATGGCACCTTAGCCTGTTTCTGGTCTTCTCTAGTCCCTTCTAGAGGGTGTGTTATAAACTGACATAACATCCCTTATAAATAATTATTTTCTCTTGGGTAGTCTCCTGATGCTGGATGCTCCTTGGAGACTTCAGAGAACCAATATACATTGAAACTCCCTTTTAAATAGTGCAAGACCCTCTTTCCCAGATGTCTCAGATAAAGGCAGATGTAATGAGCAATAGGAGGTAGGGAAGTTAAAGCCCCTAGCATCCTTCGTTCTCCCATCAGCATGCAAAAGTCCTGGCTATAGCTCCCAGTGCAGGTCAGAACCGTGCCTGCTGCTGGCCTGGGTGTGATGGCTGTCTTAGAAGAAATGAAACACTAAAGACAATTGAGTATGTGACTTCAGGGATGGAGGGATTACCTGTACTCAATGAGATGTTAGTTCAGATACTAAAGCTCCTTAATGTAGTAAAGCTAGGTGAGTTTAACTTTTTCACCTGATCCAAACCTGTAGGATGACTTCACAGTGTCTCTATACATTCTCAGGTTTTCTGTATTCTTGCATGAAATGCTGCTCTAACCAAAGGAAAGAGCATGAGATATGAAGTTATTTCCTATTCCTATTATTAGTATCAATCTGCTGCAGAAGCACAACTAGAAATCACTAGGGTAAGGAGGAGATAACCACCTAGCACCTTCCATCACACACTCTTACATGTCTGTGGCAGAATTTGAGGGGAGCCAGTTGCTCAAAAAAATGTGGGCATCCCTTGCCAGAGGTCTGGCATTTATTTCCATTCCAGGGTATCCCTGAATTTGCATGGTTTTACCAGCTGATAAACGTAAGAAACCTGGGGAAAGCAAACCAGACCATTTCTCTGTCCTTTCTCTAATTTATCTTTTCATCATGGAGTATTAACCTAGCCAGAGTTCCCTATAAAACTACAGTTAAATCCCTGATAGGACTGAAAACTGCCGATGGAAGACATTGACAAAGTCTTTTCAGAACTCTCAGACAACTCTTTAAAATGTGGGGAACTAACACCAACCTTCAGCAGCCTCAGCCTGTACATCCCAAGACCTATTTAATCCACTTTTCTAGTGGTGCAGAACACCTGCAGTCCAACTCAACAAAACTGGCTAAACTCCTGCAACACAAGACTTAATCATAGCCTTTCCCATCCTATTCCTGCCGAACCACTGAGGTTTTCCACCCCTGGCCCCCATCCCTGCTTATCCCCTGGGTACCCACTCATGTGATTTTCAAAGAGGAACTGGGGGGGAAATCCTGCCAGGCAGTTCTGTGGAAGCTGCCCAAGAAGTTTCAACACCCTGCTCCTGGATGATACTGTCCTATCCTACAGTTATCCTGCTTGGCTCCAGCTAGTCTGCAGATGCAGCTTTCAAATAACAATGAAGACAATATAACCTCCATATTGCTCCCTTCCCCTTATTTAGACAGCTCAGTGAAACACAAACATGGACTCCAGAAATTCTTTTGTCATGGCCTTGTGTTGAATACTCAGCCAAAGCAATGGTTATCATTAAATAAGTAATGACAACACCGCAGCATAACATACATATGCATACGCGGGACAGGATCCTCAGCTGTGTAGCTCAGTTCACCCAATGACACCAGTCCTTTGGGTTTGGTGTTAGTGCAATCAATCAGCTAACTGCTAAACAGCCAACAATGAAGCCACACTATCGTCTATCCAGTGCTATTGCAGCTCCTGTCCCTGGAGGTATTGAAAATACATGTAGATATGGTGCTTAGGGACATGATTTAGTGGTGGACTTGGCAGTGCTGGGTTAACTGTTGGACTCAATGATCTTAAAGATCTTTCCCAACCTAAACAACTCTATGATAGTAAATCTTTCAATAAACATATAGCATTATCAAGAATATATCCACAGCTAAGCAAACCAGACTTAACCAGCTGAAATGAAATACTGTTGGAGATGGGTTTAAATATAGACTGGGTCAAAAGCACTTGAAGGGCAGTTCTACTGCTGTGGCAAACTGACTCTCAGTAATATGAAATGCCATAGGGAATGTGTCAGGATAGTTTGCTACAACAAACACACATACAGCCCAGCCTACTGAATTTTTTTCGTAATCAATGGTAAAAACTTATGTGGAATCTAGATATTCCAAAAGCTTTCTGCACAGCAATGAAACGTGAGAGCACATGACATTAAAATAAGCATCAAGATAATGATCTTAATTTATGTCACACCTTCCAAGGAGTTCAGTTCATAGCACTTTTGCTTGTGTGGCATCTGACCAGATTGTCAAAACCCATTCTTAGAGGGTGCTGCAGGGTACTATAGCTTAAGTGACTCATGCATGCAGCTGTTGGAACTGCTTGTTGGGTTGTGAAAAAGCTCAGGGTGCCAAGTGCTGATCTAAGAGAACTCAGATCTCCATCAGCCGTCTATGGCTCCGAGTTGTTACTGAACAACAGATGGTAGCATGAGTTAAGCAAACTAAGAAAATATTCTAAGTTAAAAGCCTCATAAGAACTGAAATTCTCAAGAACAGAAAGAGAACAAGTGCTGAAGTCTGAACTGGTTTTCCTGTCTAAGGGATGTAGGCCACTAGACTTTTAACGGGTTGTCTCATTTCTAACAGTGTTTCTGAAGCATTCATAGTTATGAAAGCTTTCATTTAACGCAGGCAGAAGAGACTACATGTGAAATTAGTATCAGTCATCTCAGATACAGCTCCAAGCCACAATGTTTGTGTATTAAGCTATACTTGCACTGTATAGCACAACTGAAGACAATACCTGGCACTAGGGAGATGAAAGGATGCCAAAACAGAGCATTTTGCAGTAAATTAGAAGCACCAGCAGTGATGAAGGGGCAGCATCATGAGTTTTGACCATCTCTTCAGCAGAGCAACGCCAGCACTACTACAAAGGCAAAACTTTTGCTTTGGTAAGGTGAACAGAACTGCACAACCTCTTGCTGTATATCCATCACCGGTAGCATCAGCACAGAAGGGCCAAAGTCAGTACAAGATGTAAGAAGAAAGGTTACAGCAGTGATCCTTAAAACAAATACATGGATATAGGAAAGTGCATGGAGTAAACAAAGAGTGGAATACTTGTACCAGTGAAGAGGGAAAGTCCCTCTAACTTGGTTTACAATAACTTCGAGTTCTTGGTCTCACTAAGACAGTGCAGTCCAGTATAGGATAGGTGAGGAACAGAAAGTGTTTTCAGGACATGGAGATGCTTGTGTTCAACAACACTGATATGACCTCATATTAATGAGGCAGTTTTCAATAGGATAAGAAAGCTCTTGCATTCACATGAAAATCTGACCTTCCTACACAGGCATCTCCAGCCAGCTCTGTTAGTAGCAATACATGCACAAGCAACTGAGACCAAGTTCTCTCCTTTTCAGAGAGGTAAGGACTGGTGGTCATGAGAACATGAACATGAGCTGGCTTCAGTGTGCGCTTGCAGCCCAGAAACCAACCGTATCCTGGGCTGCATCCAAAGCAGCGTGACCAGCAGGTCCAAGGAGGTGATCCTGCCCCTCTGCTCTGCTCTCATGAGACCTCACCTGGAGCATT
>JBAFWW010019310.1:0-11418 GCA_036873685.1 Agapornis canus
TTTATATATATATATATATATATATATATATATCTTACTTTTTAGCTTATATATTTATTTGCTTTATTTTGTTGGTTGTTTGTTGGTTTTGTTTTCTTTTTTTTTTTTTTCAGAAAGAATTCCTCAAAGAGCAAAACATTATGTGCACTGGTGAAGGTTGGTGGGAGACATCAATGTGGTTGGTGTGGGTAGCAGCAGCACACAGAGCAGCTCTCGGGCACCATCCTGGCTAGCCCACACAGCTCTGCAGGCAGCTATGCTGGCAGGCAGCCCAGGCTGTCACAGTACAGCTCTAGTGCTTCAGGAGGAGGAAAAGCAAAGCTTGTAGAAAGAAAACTTGATTTTGTAATGGCTAGTTTTTCTTTAGAAGAGCTGGAGTGCCAGCAGTGCCATGTGCAAGGTGAGCTGTGATTAGAAAAGAAAGACAGCCTTTGAGCTGAACGAGTTTGTTGCTGGCAGTAGTTCACTGATTTTAAATGGCTCTTGGGCTCATAAAGCCAGTGTCTCATTTTTAGTTTTTTCCACTTGTGGCCTATTTCCCTTTCAGGTTAAAGTTATCTCAAATGCTCTTTTTCTTGTCACTGGATTCCACTTCGGGCAAGACTTGTGTAGCCAGGCAAAGGATCAGTGTATTTTAAATCTCTAATGCTGTCTGCTTGTGCTCATGTTTAAAGCAGCTGTCACTGCAGGAAAGACTTGGCTTTCCTCTCTGCCAAAGTTGGGATCAAACATTGCTCCATGCCTTTCACATCACATCCCAGCTAGCCAACTGCCTGTACCTGAATGCCAAGCACAGGGTGATCCATCAAAAATGAGCGAAAGGGATCTAAAATGCTTTCAAAAAATACTTTCAGAGTCTTGTTTCACTTATAGGAAAGTCACGAGCCTGGCACAGACAGAAAAAGGGGCTGACACGTGTGAAGCAGGATGTTCGCTGAACCCCATTCCCTGAATAGAGGTCTTGTGTTCCCCTACACCTCTACACTGCTCTTACTGTGTTAGCTTAGTTTCTCCTAAAGTAGGAATTCTCCTCAAGAAAATTGAAATGAGGAGAATAATGGTCTGAATCACTGTTGCTAGCTTTGTACCTGATCCACAGACATGGTGGGGATTACTGCAAGGTTGCTCCTCTATACAGAACACTTATTCAAAGAGTTTGGTTAATAATTCAGAACACATTTCTCAACTACATATTATTTTCTCAACCATTTCTTGGTGGAATATATTCTGGCACTTATGGATCATTTTGTTGCTTCTAAGTCTAATGTATTTGTAAATGAATGCTGGCCAGTTTCATGACTTCAGGAAACTGGGGAAAACAAAAATGAATACTTTAAGAAAAATAGATTTGAGACTACTTCATGTGAATCAAATTTTTTAAAGCAGCTTGCTTTAAAGTAGGAAAATGAAAATGTAAAGTTGGACCCAATCTATGAAATTTTATGGATGACGGTGGAGTTGAGACCTCATGTAAATGAGCATCTTTCTTCACATGTTACTGGGCCTCCATCAGACTACACAAAATAGCATTACTATCTAGTCAAAGTTTTTTCCAGATACAAAATTTAATTGAAAACCTGTTGTGATAGTTTATCATCTTTGTAAGATGGCAACATTGCTGTTGTTTGTGGGTTGTGGGTTTGGTTGGTTTTTTTTTTTTTTTAATTTATTTAGACAAACATAGGACAAAACTATTAAAATTAAAAAATAATATACTGTTTTATTTTAACAAGGCTGCTTCTTTTTAGTAGTCCTTGAAAATTAGTCTTAAAATAGTTACAAAATTTAGAGTTCTCATATTTTAATGTCACTTCTTCCCGACATCCTCCCAAAGACAGGATTATTAAATATACTTTTCTACTACTGTACTAAGCAAGTAAAAATGCTTCATAAAAAAAATCCAGAAAGGATTACTTTTTTACATATATTCAAACTTTTAACCAATCACATAGTTTTTCATTCAGTCAACATCTCTGTCTGCTTTCCTCACACAGATGCAATCAGTTATATTATTTTAGCGACTGCACCACTGATTAAGGATTTATTATTCTGGACTCTGACAAGTCTATTTCCTAAAGAGGCAAAGATTTGCAAACCTCTTCAGTGTGTGGCCCCTACTTGCCACAGGTGGTATTGAATGTTTTTTATTCCAGTAATGAAAACATGGCATTCCTCATGAGCTTGCAAGACTGAAGAAATTTAACTTCTTTTCTTTTACTCGTTTACTCTCTAGAGATTTTGTTTTCCTTTGTCTTTACCATTTTGGTTTTAATGAATCATAGAATCATTGACTGATTTCGGTTAGAGGGGATTTTAAAGCTCATCCAGTTCTAACTCCCCTGCCACAGGCAGGGACACCTTCCACTAGACCTGGTTGCTCCAAGCCCCAGCCAACCTGGCCTTGAACACTGCCAGGGATGGGGCAGCCACAGCTTCTCTGGGCACTCTGTGCCAGTGCCTCACCACCCTCAAAGGGAAGAATTTCTTCCTAAGTTCTTATTTAAATCTCCCCTCTGTCAGTTTGAAGCAGTTCCTTCTTGTCCTATCCCTATATGCCCTTGTTAAAAGCCCCTCTCCAGATTTCTTGATGGCCCTTTTAGGTACTGGCAGGCTAAATGATGACACAAACTCCAGGCATGGTGATTTCCCATGGAAAGATGAGGGTGCAAAGATCTCTGAAGAAGTCCTAATGCATTTTTCATTCTCAAGTGAGGCTACTTTACTTTCCCTCTTGCTTTGGAGTGCAAGAAGATAGCAGTGCTGTTGGATGAAAGTGCCCTTCAAGGAGTAGGACATTTGCTTTTGTGGGAAAGGATGTGGGCAAATGATGGTTTTTCCCACAGGAGCAAGGGACAATGTCTGGAGCGCCTGCAGATATGACCATCATCGCATTCTGCAGCCAGCCAGCGGCTTGTGACGGGATTGCCTGCCACAGCTCCTTAGGATTTCCTGTCCCTCCTCTACAGGCAAGACCATGGCATGTCTGCCAGCTGGCAGAGCTGTCTGTGCCCTCTGTCCAGAAGGCTAGAGTCTGCCCAGGCAAGGCTGCACCTTCTGGAGTTGCAGCTGAGTCCTCAGTCATGTCATCTCATTCAGTGTTTATTAAATTACCATAATTTAAATGTCAAACCCTTTTGTCAGTGACAGCAATTTTGTATGAGCACAGGAACAATGGCATGCAGGGCTGGAAAGGACTGTTGGGCTACCAACTCCAGTGCCCTGGGATGGCAGCAATTCATTCCTTTTCTATTAATTCATTGAGCTTAAAAGCAGAGATTCAGCTGCACCCACTGCTCCACTTGGAAGACTACTCATGAATCTGAAAGCTTTAATGTTTAGGAACTTTCTCCTAATGACACCGCCATACTTTGAAGAATGCATTTATTCATGGGCAGTTTATTACCATTTGTTCTTATGCCAGAATTATTTTTAGAATAAATGGCTTTTTATCCCTCCCTGATGTTTTCCTCTTGATGTGTTTGTAGAGAGCAATCATGTCCTTTCTCAGCCTTTGCTTATTTAAGGCTAAAGAAGACAGCCTCATTAGGCTGCTCTTGTAAAGGTATCCTCCACTCCCTGAGGAGTGCCTCTCTGTGCATGTTTCAGCCTGAATGCATCATTCTTCTGATCATTTCATATGGCAGGCTTACCATTGCTGTGAATACCTACTGCCCTTCTTTGCATGATCATCATGCATAACCAGGCTTTCCAACTGGTTTTCACTGTTATTTTTGTTCCCAGTTGCCTTTTTCCTTTTCTTTCCCACACAGTATTTTACTTTTCCACTTTAGTTAGTGTTTGTGTTTTCTATCTTTGTGCTTCTGGGCACATCCTTCCTTCCCAGCCCTGAGCCTCCCAACCCCTCTTCTCCTGATGTCCTACACTCACTGCCCCATCACCTTTCTTCGTCCTCTTCTCAGAGTCCTATTAGAACTCAACCATCAAAATTAACACAAGGTCTATAGCTTTTGCACCTTGTATACACTTTACCAGGTACCATTACATATACAGCAACTTCTCAAGTGTGATGCCAACCCCAGAGCTTTTGTCAATATTTCCTCTCAACATTGACCTGATCCCAGTAAGAATTCAAATTATTGTCATCAGCACTGGAATGAGTGTGAGGTCTGCTTACAAAAAATCATTTGGATAAATAATGAATCTACCTGCTCCTTCTTGTGCAGTAGCTCTTCTATTCCTGCAATAACCCTGTTATTCTGTGCTGTTTCCTTGTTCTGCTTTCTGCATTTTTTGTTGAATTTAGATTTGACACGTAACAAAATCTGAAATCTCTAAATCCTTTGTGAATATGGAGATCCTATTTTTCAACTTGCAAGAATGACCCTGCATCTGGATGCCTGGATTGAGGCAGTAACTGCCTGGCAACTGGTTTGGTGGTTTCCAGGCAGATCACTCAGTGGTTCACACTGTGTTTCACTTGTCATCTACTGATGCATCAGCCTGCAGCCAGTGGGGCCAGAGATCTTGCAGGTCCATCCTCTCTGCCAGCATCTGTGCTCAGGTCAGTCTGCTACAGGGGGCAGGGATTTTTTCATATATAAACCCACACTAGTTCTAATAAAGTGTACTTTTTTTTTCCCTTACCACCATGTTATTATCCATAATTACTGGAAATTCTGGTTGTTTGGCTGTGTCTGAAGTGAGAAGTAGCTACAGAGTCATCTTTGAACCATTTGCTGTGAAAAACAAAACTTGAGATATATGCTTGCTGAGCTGAGGACTTCTGGGAGAGGTAACACCAGCCTTGGAGAAGCACTCTCTGTCTCCTGTTTAATAGTCAGGCTTTGTACTGTGGTACAGTGACCGTGAGCATAACCAACAGGAATTTAAAAGTGCTCTGTATTTTTCATTCATTAGCTTAGCAGTCACTTTTTTTTTGACCTCCAGTAACACTGACGACAAAGGTCTTTTTCCCCTCAAAGGTAAGAAAAGACACAGGAGAAATCTTTGATCTCAAAAGGAGAGTAATATTACTTATTTTTCCTGCTAGCTGACATCTTTCAATTATCTTCAACCTTTACTGAACAATATTCTCTCTACCTCTCTTGGCATTTCCTATAATTTCACTGTTGCGGTTAGGAGAAATTCCCGAACTGCCTACAGGCACAAGCTCAGCGCATTGATCAAGATGAACATAGTTAGTTAGAAGGTAAGTGTGTGGGAAAAAAAAAGCCAACCCTAATATTGAAAAAAAATGGGTCCATTTCTCCAGTGCCCCTTCCTAAAAATGTCAGTAACTGCACATGAGATCCAGGGACCCCTTGGTAAAGGGACACGCCACCAGGGTATAGCACTGCGTTACCTGAACAGGGACAGTGCATTACCTGAACAGGGACAGTGCATTAGCTGAACAGGGACAAGGACATGCTCCCTCTTCACCCTAAAGGGCCGTCTGGGAAGTCTGGTGATGGAAACCTTGTGAGAGAACCAGTTTCCCTTTCTCAATACAGCAGTGTTTTTCAAATACTTGGATTGTGATAAGCACAACGTACAAGCAGCTGCAATTATAAAAGCAAAAACAGAGTTTTGTTTAAGTGACGCATGGTTTAGCACGAAGTAAAACCACACATTTGCAAGGAAAAACTGCTGAATAATATCTGTGAACAGAACATGGGAAGATTTTACTAACATTAGATATGACAAGAAGATTATTTGTAGTTATAAATACCTTTATTAATTTATTCACAATTCTGTACATGAAATTTTAACCAGTGGATACCTTGAACCCTGTGTTTTCTCAAAAAAGAAACAAACAGAACAGGTTGGTTTTGTTGCAGGGATCCATAAGCACTTTATTTCAATTAGTTTACCCAGCTCCAGATATACTTTCATTAGCCAGATTGACTTCTGCCCTGTCCTGCTATGAATCTCAATACTGTCTGTGATGAAGTTAGTCCCATTTTCAGACCTTTGGGGTTTTCTGCCAGAGGAAGATGGGTAGTACTGGCATGTTACACAGAATGACCTCATTTGTCTGGTTGTGTATAGTTGCAATCTGTATTTTAAAGGTTAATTGTGTTCTCACTGACTTCAACAGGCTTTGACTTTTGTCTTCAGGAGAACTGAAGCAGCAGGCCCTAATTCCCATAAAATCTTGGTTCCATCGAAGTGACTAAGAACAAGTATCGGTGAAGCAGGGACTTTATGCTGTACCTCATTGGCAAGGTCAGGATTTCATATACTCATCCCACAATGAATGGCTCTCTGAAGGACAGAGTCTTTACAGGTATTTTTGTCTGGACAGGATACTCCACATGGTTTTATGCATCTTCCCAGGATAAAGACCTTCTCAATGAGTCCAAAAACCCATGAAGAAGCAACATGAGAAACCTGATCAATGCTAGAAGACATCAGGTAACTACCCAGGCAGTATGCACAGGTGGCAAATGATCTCTGCCTCTGGGGACAGTCATAGATGTGGCTGGTGTTATACTCTTGCAGGTTGATTCCTATAACTCATACGAATTGATAAGGGTGCAGTTACCTTCAGGCAGAGCATATTAAGAACAACACAATGCATCACTTTATTCAACATGAGTTGACCTTATATGAACCAGTGGAGCATTTTGTTCATTATATTTAGTGAACCCTGTTCAAAAAAATATTGCTTGCTAGATGCAAACAGGATTTGCCTAGTGTTAATGGGACTTTATAGGTACAACTAGGTGGAGTGGAAACAATTGGGCCCTGAAGGTTGTGGTCAGCAGTATGAAGTTCAGCTGAGGGCCAGTTGTTAGTGATATATCACAGCAGTGGATACTTGGGCCAATCTTGTTTAACATCTTTGTTAATGACATGGAGGATAGGCAGATGCCCAACTCAGCAAGTTTTCAGTCAATACAAAAATGGGAAGAGTGGCTAATACACCAGATGGGTGTGCTGCCATCCACAGAGACCATGACAGGCTGAAGAAATGGGCTGAAAAGAATGTCATCAAGTTTAACAAGGGAAGTGCAAAGTTCTGTATTTAGGGTGAAAAAACTCCAGGCACCAGGATAGGCTGGGGGCTGCCCAGCTGGGAGGTAGCTCTGCAGAGGACATGGGGGTATTGGTGGACAACAAATTGTGCACAAGCCAGCAGTGTGCCCTAATGGCAAAGATTGCCACCACCGTCCTGGGCTGCATTGGGCAGAATATGGCTTGCGGGTTGAGGGGGGGATCCTGCCCCTCTGCTCAGCACCAGAGAAAGACAGCTGGATGCTGGGTCCAGTGCTGGACTCCCCACTACAGGAGAGATCTGGGCTTACTGTACTGACTCCAGAAGAGACTTACAAAGATGGTGAAGGGACTGGAGGGTCTCTCTTATGGAAAGAGGTTGAAAGAGCTGGGACTGCTCAATCTGGAGAAGAGAAAGCTCAGAGGCATTTTATCCATGTATAAACACCTGGGGGGAGTGTGTGCATAAAAGAAGTCAGACTCCAGTGCTGCTAACTTCCAGGAAAAGAGAGAATGGACACAACTTAAAACAAATAAAATTTCTGAAGACAGGAAAACACTTGTTTGTTACTGGAGGGTGGTCAAACAGTGGAGCAGGTAGCCCATAAAGCTATGGAGTCTTCATCCATGGGATATTCACAACTCAATCACACCCAGTTCTGGCAACACACTGTAGGTGACCCAGTGCAGCAGGGGGTTGGTCAAGATGATCTGCAGAGGTGCCTCCAGTCTCAGCCGTTCTATGATTCCAGGAAAGGAGCTTTAGTTTTGTGTTATCCTGTTGACTGAGATATTGAATAAAATTTTTGAAACTGATAAGAGTCCTTGTTTCACAAGCTCATAATGAGGCATTAGTGCTTAACTTTTTATAGTTTGAGAAGTATGCCAACAGCCATAATCAGTCACAGACAAATGTTCCTTAAATGCACTCCAAAAGGAATGATAAATGCAATGGCCAGGTGAATCCAGTAGATAAGAAATAAAACCAAATATAAATACACCTTCCCTGCACACCTTTGCTTTGGCCAGCTGGCATTGGCTTCATTGAACATGGGGGAAGCTTCTAGCAGCTTCTCACAGAAGTCACCCATGTGACACCACCCCCACCTCCACTACCAAAACCTTGCCACACAAACCCAGTCCAGTGAGAGATATATTTATCTCTTGCATCTGCATTCCATTAATATTTGAAATTTACCCTGAAGCCATCAGAGTTTTGTATGCTCACTATCAGGTTAACAATGGATTAGATGTTGCTTTTGGTAATGCAAATTGTGAAGGGGACACCCTGTCTCTTGTCAGAAAGTTCATCTTCTTGTCACTTCATATGTTAAATATGGGCATGGGCAATTACTCACGTTCATAGCTGAATGGATTCAATATTTCAGAAGCTAAAATGAAAGAGTCTCTGTTCTACTGACCCCAAGGTTGCCAATTCTCTATTTAACTGCCAATACCTTACAGAGCATGGCAATGATGTCTGAAAAACTAATTGATGTTCAATCTTACTATTTATTTTCTGCAGTAAAGTATCTGAAATAATCACCTTCCTGGACAGGCAGAAAAGACAAGGGTTTTTTTGTTTGTTTTGAATTTGTCTACCCTGGAGCACTGATTGCTCTGGCCTTTGGGAAATGTGCCACACAGGACAGAGTTCACCCTGTGTGACAGAAGTTGTAAAGACTTGGGGTTTTAGTGTGTGTCTGAAGGAGTGAGTTGCACTTGCTCTGGTATGTATGTGCTCCTTCAAAAAAGGGTTTACAGTGCTATGGACAATTAGTGGTGTGAATTTCATTCACCAAAACTGCATGGTCATCAGCATAATTTGAGCAGATAAGTGAACAAGTGTTTAAGATTATTCACAGAGAAACAGAGCCATTACTAGGATGTGTGTGCCACAGATTACTGCATAACACATTGCAGACACTTAGCCTGGGAATTCCACTCTGACACAAAAAGAATTTGGCCATGACACTAGATTTAATGAGCTTTGTTGACGAAGTGTCAAGACAGCTTTAGTGGCCTCCTTTAATCAAGAGCCTTAACTATTGAAGGCAAATAAAGTAATTCTTCAAACTTCAAAGCTTCTACATGCAGATTATCCATTACCATCTCTGCTCTTATGGAAAGAATGTACTTCCAGGTAAATTATCAGAACAATTTATTAGCAGTCATACTCATTTTAATTGTTTTCAGTTGTTTTCAGGATGGCAACCCCTAAACAGTTCTAGTTCAGCTGGATGTACCATAGAAATTTCATACACGTAGCTGATGTTAATGATGTATCTGAACTTTTCTTCCTCATCTTTCACAGATTCCAGAAAAACTGTGTAGGGGCTGCCTTATGGTCTGCTCTCCCCGCAGTTTGAAAACCCTGGACTAGATAACACATAATCATGCAGGACCCTGAATACCCCTGCATTACTTTGTGCTTGAACAGGAATAACACATTTTTAAAAGCCGCTTCCCATTTTACCCATGACCTCATTTTACATTTTAAGCATGACCTCATTGCACCTTGCTTCACTCAGGAGCATTGCCCAAGCCCTCTTCTGTGGAGTAGGCACCCAGACTTTATGCCATGGAAAAGGGGCAGGTGCTTGGCCATCCCACCACTTGAACCCCCAGGGTTAATGATTTTGAGTGCAGGTGGAGCTCTTGATGTAGAGGATATGATCCAGAGGAGTCAAACTCCAAGAAGGGAACCAGGTTTTCTGCCAAAGACCCAGATAGCACTCATTCTTTTCAATGTGGGAGAAAATACAACTTGAAACCTAACATAATTACTCCTGTAGGAAGGGAAGACCTGAGCTCTACACACCTTTGCACTGAAACAATTACATATTTTGTCCAAGCATCTTTAACACACCCTATTCTCTAAGTTTATAATTCTAAGCTCCATTTGTGTTCTTTTTCCTTCTTTCTGTCTCTAGCTTGCAGCTTCAGCAAGAGAAACAGAACATTTGTCTAGGCCTGACCCCACAGAAAATAAAGGTCTGAGGTTCCTCATGCAAAAACAGTACCAAGGTGTCTTAGGCAAGCATCAAACACCTGCAGCTATGAAAGGCAAGAAGAGCATCCCTCTTTGACTTTGTTTTAAAGGGACTGTCAGCCACTGCTGCTTTTTTGGTTAGCTCAGTGCGCAAGGCACAGACATACATTTTCATGAGCAGGGCATGAGCAATGTTGACCAGTGCTGGGATGCTGGGGCTGGCTTAGCTGGGGAAGGTCTATCTGAGGCAGGCTCAAAGCTGACAAAGACAATGGTCCTCCCCACACATCTGATGACACTCAGGGTACCACAGATATTGTCAGAGCAGTCTGGAGGGGCTGAATGTGCAGGAAAATGTGTAAGCATGCTGCAGCAGTCAGATGAGTGCATTTCTCGGGTAAAGCCCATCTTCTTGGAAATTGTGCTTTAAAAAGAAGTAAAATTTAGACATAGAACAATTGATATCTCTTTCTATTCTTTCACTCCGGCATATTCAGCAACAGCAACAACAAAATTGCTGTGTGTTATGTGCAAACAGGCTTAAGATAGACAGCTTACCTGTGATTCTGTAACAAAGTCTCTAAAGGAGCTGTTCAAAGAGGCAACAGGACATTACAAAGATTTCCAGAGTAAGGAGGAAAACTATTCCTTTTTTGGAACTGTGTAGATTTAAGAAATGTATGAAATCTTTTATTCAGAAGGAATACAAATTCTATAACCAGCTTTTTGGATTTGAATCCAAATCCAAAAATCAATGACTTAATACAGAAAATGCAGCAGCTCACCCCTGTTTAGTCATCCTGAAAGACACACTGCTTTCTCATTAGGGAAGTAAGATATTACAGAAAAGGTACACTGACATCCTAAATGAAAAGAGGGAATTAGAAAACAATCTTTTCCTACAAAGACTATAAATACTCAAGGAGATGGTTTTTTGCTGCTGCATGCAATGCAGGACAAGCACCGTGCACCGTCTCTCAAGCTGTTCGTATGTGAGTGGAATTCCAAAGCTTTCTGCAGCCACCCAATCTCTGGCTGCAGAAGCCTGATTTAACCAAACCAGGCTTGGTCCCAGTACACTTCTCAGATGGACATCACTGCCAAATCATTAAATATCTCACCATCCAGAAGTGTGTTTGGTGCTGAAATGCGCCTGCACAGTTCAGGTCCTGAGGTTTGAGGTGCACATTGGCACACTGGTCAGCTTGTACCTTGCTTGTAGGTGAAAGCGGTATGTCTGAGATGTAGGGTATATGTACTGTGTCCTCACCTTGGCTGTGCAGAGCACTCACAGGGTAACCTTCTGAAAACTTCCACTCAGCTTATTGAAGAGGTAAGAATATCAGCAAAGAAAAATAAAAGTAATTAAAGAAGATCCACCACTCAAGAAATATGACCAGTATATATGTGAAATTGTGTCCTGGGTTCAGCAGTAGCAGTCAATTTTTCTCCTTCTTAGTAGCTGGTGC
>JBAFWW010019310.1:11518-25475 GCA_036873685.1 Agapornis canus
CTGTTCTTATCTCAACCTGTGGGAGTTGCATTCCTTCGATTCTCCTCCCCATCCCTCTGGAGCGGGGAGGAAGGGAGGAGGGGAGGGAAGAAATAAAGAGGGGGAGGGAGTAGAAACTGGGTTTAAGCCATGACAAATTGGAAAAGCAGCATGTGTTGGAAAGAAGTGCTGATGGTACAAGGTTTGCTTTTGTTCCAAAGGAAAAAGAAAGCCAGTAGAAAAAAAATAATAAATACAACTTAATAAAACAATTTAAAATGGCAAACTGAAAATGCTAATTAAGAAAGAAACATTTCAACACCTGAAACAAAACGTTCGAGTAAATGACATTGTGAGTGGAAATGATTATGTTTGAACTGTCACTTTGAAATCAACATTTAGGACAATGTTGACACAAAAATGTCTCATTTGAATTATCTCACACTTACCCCTGAGGATGAAACTTTGCCTTCATTCTGCTTCTGTGTTTCCATGCCTTTGCCATACAGCCTGGCAGACAGCACTGGCTATTGCAGCGAAGCACCAGAATCATCCCAGCCTCCCTGGTCCAGGCAGTGGCAAGCGGACTGTGGGCACTCTTGTCTCCTGTTCGGCACCTCCTTCATGGCTCAGAGGTGACTCCCCAGTGTATGTCATCTGGAGGGCTCTCAGGCCATGAACCAGGCTCATCTCACTTGGACAGCTGCAAGGAAAATCATCTTTTTTTCTCCTCCCTTGTGAGTTATTCTGGGGAAAACCTAATGGAAGTAGAAAGTCAGGCATGCCAAAACTCCAACCTGAGCTTCCCATAGAAGTATTTTTTAAATAGTTTTTTATCTGTACCTCTGAAGGTAAGTTTGGAGGTATTTCTTCCCTTTCTATTGCTTTTATGAGAGAAAGTGGATTCCATGGTACAGCAGGGTAATACTTCCTTTTCCTTTTCCCAAATGCTTAAAAGGAAATTTCAATTACATAATTGAATATATAGAGAATTATAACTAGGAAACCCACACGTGGAACACTAGAATTTGGGGAAAAAAATGGTCTGGTTTGCTGAATTATGGAGAAAGCCATGGGATTCCAACTCTGCTTTGTTTTGGTGACTTTTCATTCAGATGTCAAAACCTGTAGAAGGTGTAAACATGTGTGTTTGTGTGCTGGAGTGTGTGCACATGTTTATTTGTGTAATCAGGTGTATTATATCCACCAGACTGATTTTCCCAGGCATTGCCTTGGAAGTGCCATGGTTTGTTGCTCTTTGAACAATTTAAGCTATTAACTGCTGCACAGCCTCATATTTATCTTTTTTTTTTTCCCTCAGGACTGTGATTGAAACAAAGGAGCCTGAACTTTTCAGAGATTGTGTTTTGATGGAACTGTTTGTCAGGGAGAGTTTCATGACTAACTTAATCTTAGCTGCTGGAGAAATGGGTCCAAGCTCCACAATTTGCAGTGCTGCCAGTTTGGACGCTGGTCTCATGCTGCAGCAGCAGCCCGCCTGCAACATGACCCCTTTAAAAGCTGGTTGTTCAAGAAGACAAAGAGGCAAGGGGTTAGCGCACAAGTATTTTCCACCTGACAAGAACTGTTGCTGTGGATTAAGGAGAAAAGAAAAATCACTTCCTTTTGTTTTGCCAGGAAATCCAAATGCCTTAAGATTTAGTGTAACACAGGATCTACTTAAGTGATAATTGTTCTTTGTTTCAGACTACATCAATTTACAACTGGAAAGCTATGGTTGTCACTGAAAATGCTTTGTAAATTTATTTCCAGGCAGGAAAGTGAAGAAGCACACAGACAACATTTTAAATACAAATTGCTTCAAGGTACAATTTGCTCAAATTGCTGTAATGTGCATTATGAATTTAATTTTAGTACATTTCTGCTATATAATAACCTGATTTGAAAGTATAAATGCAAATTAAATTTAAATAACCTATAATTTTTATGTGATGTGATGTTTCATAAATATTTACTATGGGCGTCTTATTATTGAATCAACTAGTCTTTAAACAGTGTAGATAGTAATAAAGGCAAAGTCATCTCTTACTTGTATGTATTAAACTTGTAACTGACAGTATCTGTTTGTTCTTCAGCTACTCTTTCTAAAAAAAAGATAATCATGGCAGCATCTGAGTGCCTCACAATCTTTAATACATTTATCTTTCTGCTTTTCTCTGAGATAAGGAAGTGCTTTTATCACCATTGCACTAACTGGGAAAGGAGGCAGAAGCAGACAGCATTTAAGATCATTTAAGTGCCCAAGAATCACGGGAATTGATGGCAGTTAGCACTGAAATGTGTACGAGGAGCTGTGTCCAGGTATCTGCAAAAGTATAACAGATAAACAAGGGGAGGGATGTAACAAATTGCCATTGATTCCAGCAGTTGCTGAAGGCTTGAATGGTCTCAAATCCAACACACTGACTGCCCAGATCCCCACAAACTGGGGAGATAAGGAATCCAGACTCCCTGTCTTATGCTCCCCAGGCAGGTGCTCTGATGGCTGACTGCTGTGCAAAGCCCTGCCTGATGCAGCACCCGTCCGTGCCAGGTACATACATCACTTTCTCCTACTCTTCCAAACAGACAGAAAGGAGGTTCAGGGGTTTCAGAGGCTGGGAATGCACAAGAGAGGTTTAAATGAAGTGGGGTAAGAGTTAATAGGTGTTGACTGCATGACACTTTGATAACCAAGTGACACTCCAGGACAGCCCACAGGACAATGAACTACCAAGGTGTGGGTGCTACAGTGCTTCCTCAGCCAGGGGGGAGTGGTGGAACCTTCATTTCCTTTGGCTCCTAGCCAGGCCTTGTCTGATGGGCACCAAACTGCACCATTGTCTGCAAACACATCAAGTAGGGAGTGCAAAGTAGGTCTAACTCACAAGCTGAAAGAAGTTTTTGCTTCTAAAAAACCCCTCCACGAGAGGAAAATAAACCTCAAGGCTAAGGCAGGATGGTATTGACTAATGTAGGTTTTAAAATATGCTTCTCTCCTTTACTGAAAAAGGAATTAAACAAGAAAGGTGTGTCATTGTAGTAGCATTGTTTATACTGCAAAGAAGTAACTCAGCCACTCTGGGTTACCTGCTGTCAGGGATGGTTACCTGCTTCCACTGTGTATGTGCTAAGTTGTACTTTTCACTAATGATAATATAAAGCTCTTGAAAGGATCTTAAATAGAAGGTTCAATTTAATGTAGCACCTTCTAAACAAATGAGACCACTTTGACTGGGTAAATATTTAACCTGTAATTGAACAACAATATGGATTAATAAAATGATAAATCTGATACTATAAACAAAATAACAAATGTTTCCATAACAGCTGGTTTAGCAGACTGGTGTTACCCTTTTTCTCTGCAAAGGGAGGGGACAGGTTCTCCTAACCTCCTGTCATTTCCAGCAATGCATTCATACAGCATTTAATAAGATTTACCTTACAGATAATGCTTTCCAAAATGGGCACATTTTGTACAAAAGTGGGTGTTTTTCTAAACTTAATACTGACTTTCCAGAAATGACTGATTTCTGATGTTAGTGACCAGAAGGACTTTTCTTTAAAACATAATCATGTCAGGCCACATGTTCTCCATGGGCAACCTAATATTTTACAAGTCTTCAGTCTTTTGGGTTTTTTTTTTTGGTTCCCTTGTCCTGTATACCCACTGAAGATCTAGGGGTGGAATTAAAGCTGTAGAAGGACAGAGTAATGAAGTCCACTGACCAGGCTTAAAAACACAAACAAAAATCACCATGAACTCCCCCCAGCTTCTGCTAATTTCTATATCAGCCAGCAATCCTTTGTTTTGCCTGTTGAGGAATTGAATCATCCCTGCTAATCATAAAATCATTGAAGGGTTTGGGTTGGAAGGGACCTTAAAGCTCATCCAGTTCGAGCCCCCTGCCATAGACAGGGACACCTTCCATTAGACCAGTTTGCTCCAAACTCTGTCAACCTGGCCTTGAACACTGCCAGGGATGCTCACAGCTTCTCTGGACAACCTGTGTGAGTGCTTCAGCACTCTCACTGCGAAGAACTTCTTCCTGATATCTGATCTAAATCTCCCTTCTTTTGTTAAAGGCACCTGCAGTCCAAGACGAAAGAAAGGGGATAATTTCTATACCCATGGGTCCCCCAAGAGAGTGCTGCTGTCCTGGCCTCCTTCTGAGGGGCCACGGTGAGCCCATCCGCTACGCTATCTCCCAGAGATAGCAAGCACCAGGCACCCAGGCACCCAGGGTCTGTGTGTGCTAACATGCTGCAGTCGTGATGAGGGCTTGATTAGCATTAATTGTAAGAGAAACAATGGGGTGACAAGTGGCACTGGGCAAGCAGCCTGGTCTCCTTTGCTCAGATAATGTTGTGTTTGTGTAAGTAGGCAGCCTAATATGAATAAATACTCAAGCGCTCACAAGTCCTGAAGCAGAAATTGCTCAAGAAGGTTCTGTGTGTGAAAAATACCCTTTCTTGCCAACAAAAAACAGAGGTGAAGAGAAAGGCTGGATGAAGGGAGGCTGGGGAGCTCTGTCCAACCAGCCTGGTGACCAGCAGTCACTGTCCAAAGCATCCAGCTGCAGGAGCTTCATGCACAGACTTTCTCATTTGGGGTATAAAGTTCTGGTTGCAGGGATTATATGAAAAGGGCCACCTACTGAAACATGACGTTCATTCAATCAAATTATGGCAGCAGGTGTTAAACACTGCCTAAAGCATTTCACAAGTGTTTCTGCAGAGAAAAAATGAGAAAAAAATCAAAAGCCTTAAGCATTGTCACCACAGGCACAATGTGTTTTTAAATAATGCCCAGCCATGCCAGAATGATTAATGCCATAACTTTTCAGGATTTTGGCTAAGACGGCCATGTTTTCCCTCACTTGGAGTTGGAGGCTGAGCTTTATTGCCCCAGATATCCTTTCTGCAGAAAGCTGGGAAGAATTAGAAGTCGTTGCTTCTTTTTCAAGTGGATTTCTTTCAATTTTGCAACATTGCTTGGAGTTATTAAGAAAGTGAGTGTTTGAACATGCCCAACATATTGTACTAAGTGATTTCATTGAGCAGTGTCACTTGTGGAACCCAAAGATCTTACTGCATTTGCCTTGATTGACTTGACACAGCAACTGTATAGTACTGACTGCTGTGCAGAGACAGACAGGAGTTTCACTACCAGCACTGAAACTCCCTTGTCTTCTGGGAAGGGAACAAAAGCAATAATGGAATTAACATAAACCATCAGCTTGGTGGACAGGTAGGGTCTAAGGAATGTAGTTTGATTCTGGGTCAGATGTCACAATTAACCTTGTGTATGTAAAATATATTCCCTGAAAAAAACATCAGTGTAAAGGGAGCTCCTGCTGTGCCACTCTCCTGCCTGTTTGGAAGAGAGGTCAGAGTCCTTCTGTGAAGGGAAACTGCCAATACCTATCTCACCTGAACCCAAAAAACATTTCCCTCATTTTTTCTCTATAACAATGTTTGTTTACCTTCTGGTTGATGCTCAGGGATGGGTTTTTACAGCTCATTTCTTTAACACATTCAAAACACTTGCTATCTATAGTCTCCACCCAGATCTACTCTTAGCTTTGACCCTATCAGGCTGTTCAAATCTCACTAAACAAGCTATCCTTCCTGTGCAAAGCAATTCATTTTGGTTTTCAAATCATTCTAAATAGCGTTAAAGCAGCATGAGCTCCAGTAGTGTATTGCATGGTACTGCTCAGATTTCTGTTGCAAGCCATATGCTTTAGTGTTACAGCCCAGTAAAAACCCAGCCCTGTGTGAAGCACACCAAATCTTTACTATTATATTTATTGCATTGACAGTGTCTGGTGCTGGACATGCAAGGTGACTCCAGAATTCGAAATTTCATGTCAGTGATCTGGATTACTGCCCTCAAGACTTATTTATCAAGCTCTCAACAACTCATGCCATAGGACTGCAATTTATTTCATCTGTTCTATCTTTGTATGGCATGGCATAAGGGTCTTGCTATGCCCCTAATCTCACTCATGCGTTCCCCAGCTGACTCTGGCTTGGGGCTGTCCTCAGGTGAGCTGAACAGCTTGCATGACCTGCTGAAAACTTGATGGGTTGCAAGGTTAGTTCTCTGTCCAACTGGCACCTGGTCACTGAGACTGAGCGTGACTCATCAACACTTAGCAATAGAGAATGAAGCTGGTATTGATAGGAGGTGTCTGATAGACAAGTTCCACAGCTTCAGCTGCTGGTCCCTGGCCAGGGCCTGAACAGAGTTTGAATGCTTATCTGCTTCCATACTGTTTTCCATCACTTCTAGAACAGAGAGGTTATTCTTCTGGGAAAGAATCATGAAATCAGGTTTAAATTAAGTGCCCTGAAAATGTCATGAAGGCATGTATAATAATGCAATATGTATATATACTCACAGAATATATAATAGACCTTCCTTATGAATTGGTCATGGTCCAGTATAATCTTTAAGATAGTTTTGTCAAAGATCCACAAAATTTTGAGGCAGCTATTTATGTTTACATATGATAGATTTGTGCCAACGCAGGACAGCTTATTGCTAAGGAAGCCCATTGTCACGCTACTTTTCATACTATTTCTCCTTTTACTCCTAATAATATTTGATATTGCGTTTTCTTGTACATTGCTAGACTTACTACTTTTGTAATTTCATTTCTTTGGGAAATTTTCCTCTGGCACAGCTCACACTCTATTTTGTGCCAGCACCTTCAGCTGTATGGTATTGCTGTCATAACTGTGCTGGGTCCTTGCACTTTTGCTGAAATAGTGTTCTCTTGCTTGCCCCTTCTCCATGTTAATTGACATTTTCCACTGCTCTTTGAAGAAGATAGCTATATGCACATTTGGCCTCTTCTTTCACAGAGAAGAAAGTGGTTTTTTGGAACTGTCACCTATGTGGTTTGGATGAGCCTTAAATTGGCAGGAGAAGACAGAAAATTGCTGAATGATGCAGAGGTAGTAAGAACAAGGCAGAAAATTCTGGAGGATTAGTGGGATTCTGATAAAACTCTAGCTGGGCAGTCAGGAGCTCAGGCCCTTCACAAGGAGGACAAGGGACATGGAGGCTGGGGAAACATAATCTTAATTTTTTTGTTGTTGTTATAGCTTCACCTTAGAGGTCATGGGAGAGGTTTGGATGCTTTGGGGTGATTTCTTGGAGTAGGGTTTGGCTTCAATGTAGACAAAACCCATAAACCTAACATGGCTGGTAAAAACCAAAGCAGAATAGATTTTAATTACACTGTCTAGTCTTTATTCGCTTTCCCTTGCTAAATATTATGCACTGCCTATCAGCACACCTTTTTCAGAGAGCAGTGAGAGCCTTGGTGCAAAGACTTCAGGTATTAGGGACTCTACTAGACCCTGCATGAAAAAAATGTATGTTTAAACATCTCCTTAGTGGAAGCCCTTCATGCCTCTGCTAGCTATGCTTTGTCCACCCTACAACTTGTAAATCATGGCTGAGTCTCCAGAAAACTACTTCACTCCTGGAAAGGCAGGTTTTCCAAACTTATGGTCATGGTGGCAGCTCTTGTCTGAACTTTTTTTGAGTTGCTGATATTTGTCATAGTTCAGTATCAGAACTGACCTTATGAAGACCACTTATGACAATAGCATTCCCCTCTACACTTCTGTTCTGTTTAGTATTCTCTCAGCAGGGGAGGCCACATGTCACACTGGGAGTAGTAAATGATGTCCAAGCAAGCCGTGATCACCAAGCTCTCTACCTTGTTTAACGTGGCTGACTTACCCATGTCCTTTTGACAGAAATTATTTTGCTTTCTTTGCCATTGTTAAAACACTGAAGAACATAGGTGCAACATCAAGTTTCTACAGTAAAGGTAAAGCTTATGTTCCACAGTGATTTCGCATTTAAAATTGGCACCAGATGGATGTTTTGAAATGTGTTAAGTAGATGATGCAATGATTTGAATATAATAAATACAGTTTAAGATGATTTAATAAATATCTAATGAAATATAGCAACATCAATAACAAAATATTGCAAAAATATTGTTATATTTTTTGTTTAATTCAACTATATTATTATTAAAGTTTAATAAACCCAAATCAAATCAATTATGCAGTAATAGTAGTAATCATATTAATAAAATATTAGCATCAACAAATAAAAGTAATAATATTAACACCTACAGTGCACAACCCCACATCCCCCTTACTTGCACACAATCCTTTAAAGTTCCTGCTGTCTGCATTGTATGCCAGGGCAGACCCAGGAGCTGCATTTCAGTTTGCCTGGCCGAGTAAGGAGAGGATGATTTTCCCTTTCAGATACAGTCAGGTAGTGGAACTGAATTTGAAAATCTACTTCTGTGCCTGGTGTCCATGAAGCCTGGTCAGAGATCTGAGCTGTGAGGTGTGGAATTGCATTGGAAAGGTTCTGTCATTGATAAACCTGTCCAGAAATTCCATTGCAAATTTTGAATTCCAGATTTCCCATCGAGTTCCTGTTTATTTATTTGTGCAGGTAAACACACACATACTCACAGCTGATACCTCAAGGGAAGGATAAGCACATCCCTAGCAGCTATGCAGTGTGAGTGGATTCATGCACAGTCTGCCAGGAGAAGGAATGCGGAGCACACGTGCAGAATGACCTGAAGCAAGCAAGCTGTCACAGTGTTTATGGAAACAGTGTGCTCTGCCGTACAACATGTCCCAATGGAGGGGTGAGTCTCTGACGGCTCTCTTCAGGGAAAGGCTAGAGATATTAATGTGAGCTTAGCTAACTCAATGAATCACAGAAGCACTGCTTAAGGGGAAACAAAAACATGCATCCTCTCTTCCATTAAGCAGGTGTGATTTAATGGACTGGAGACTCTGTCCCTTGCTGCACTCATAGTACCATCAATGTGCAAACAGTTACCATTTATTATTGTATTACAGTGGAAAGATACTCAGCCTCCCTGTGCAGGGTCCATGGAGGTGCAGAAAGCTGATGCAGTTCCTTCTTGTTGTCCTTCAGACCCAGTAAAAAACAGCTGTACCACAGTGACATTAACATAGTGCCATCCCTTCCACCTTGCTGTCTTCTCTCAGCTCTATTCTCAACATAGACTAATTTCTCTTGAAGATGAGCAAGGTGAGGATCTCGGTGGTCAATGACCTAACATGCCATCCATGCTATTATGCTGCATCACACAGTGCATCCAGGGAGCATCAAGTGGGTGACACAACCTTCCTGCCTGCAGTTTCAGGTGCAGCCAGGGAACATGCCCAAGCTTGCTTAATTGTCTCAGGTACCCAAGACACCGGTGTCTGGGGCTCTCTGTAACTCTCTCTGAGAGATGATGCTTTTCCCAGGTGCCAGCTGCAAGCTCTGTCTCCTTTGGAACTGGGGCATGTGGGTTCCTTGGCTACTTCAGTCTGTGTTACATTGAAAATGTAGTTGGGTCAAAAGGTGGTGAACTCAGATTTGGTACTTTGATTTTGCCCTTACAGCTGTTAGAAGAGAGGCTGAGGAGATATCCTTGGTGCCACAGACAGCCTTGGAGAGGACTCATCCTGGGGCTGAGTGGACCCAGGGTGCCTAGATGGGTTTACAACTGAAACTGCAGTAGGACCAGCAGCACTGACTTCACAGTGACCTGGAGTCCTTTTATTGAGAAGACCAAAAGGAGATCAGACCGTATATTCCAAAGTGGGATATTTTTCATTTTCATTCTGAAAGTCTATTCCTTGCAGCAGTTAATTAGGTGCCCTAACACAGCATTTGCACAGAGCTACATGCAAGGAAGTCACTGCTCTCACCCTTGCCACATCCAAGCAGGCACATTTCAGGCACTGGTCACAGCAGAACTGACTTGCTGATTATAAGCTCCCTAATAAGCTTCTGACAACAATCCCACAGGAGGATCACCTATTTTACTGTCCAACTGCCTACAGTCTGGGATCCAGGCACCTTCCAGAGGTGTGGGGTCATGGAACAAAGAGCTTTGTTAGGGCTCAAGGATACAGGCAGCAGCTTATAGTGTGGTGCCAGGGGTGGCCAGGATGGTCATTCTGGATGTGAAGGAACATTGTGTGCATCTCATAGTAAAACTGTTCCTGGATGTCCTGTCATGGAGCTAAAGCCATTTCATGGCAGGACAATGGATGTTGAGGAGAACAGAGATCAGTCATCAGCCCAGATTTCTTCACCTCGACCTGAGGCTGAAGCAGGATTAAAGTGAAAAATCATATGCAGGTTTGGAAGCCTAAACTGGAATATCTGTTTTTCAGCCTCTCAATGCCCTGACAGCTGGGTGCTTCCTGGGGAGGAACGACTGATAATTAGATGTTAGGTAACATTTGGGGGAGTTTGTTTTACAGATTTTTTTAAGCTACTGCAGTTAAAAATAAATAAATACTGAAGGGCAATTTTAGCAGTGTGATTCTAATTTGTTTAATCAGATTATGTTGTTTTCTTCTCTGCTGCCTTCTAATTTGGATATATGAAAATGAAATTAATATTAAATTCTCATATTTATTCAGACTTAATGAGATGACTGGAATGGCTTGCCAGAACATAGCTGTCTTTTGAAGGCGGCTAAACATTGCATCCTGAAAGTTGCATCTAGTAAGGACTTCATCATCAGCTGAAGTGTCAGAAAATGACCCAAAAAGTCATTTTTGTTCCTAATCATTTCAGAATCATGATGTCAGCAGTTAATACAGGAATGTATTAAACAAGATTTAGCAGGACTAAAGAGCAGTACAAGGAGCAGAGTCTGGTTTGTGGGGGGTTTGGGTTTTTTTGCGGTTTATTCTTTTTATTTTATTTTTTTTAATTACTGCTACATATCACAGCAAGGAAGGAAAAACACCCTCCTTCACCCAGGCCTTGGCTGCAGATGGCTTGGAGGCAGCTCAGTCTGTCCATGGAACAATTCCCTTTCTTCTCCCAGTACATCCCTGCCCCAGGCTGCAGCAGCTTTACTATCCTGCCTGCAGCCTGACCTTTTCTCCCAGCAGTGATGCTGGTCTAGTGGAAGGTGGGGTTAGGGGGCTTGGCACTAGATGAACTTTAAGATCCCTTCCAACCCAAACCATTCTGTGATTGTGTGATTCTTTCTTACATGAGGCAGTCCCAGGTATGGAGAGCAGAGAGCAGGACTCCCTCCTCCTGAACAGGCATCGTCCCCTTTGAGCTGCAGTGTGGTGCTGCCTTACTCACATTGACCACGAGTTATCAAACTCATGTCCTGAGGCACCAGGACATGGACCTGTGTGTCACATACTCCTTGTCTCCATCAACCCCTTTGGCAACCTGGCACAGGTCTGGAGCTCTGAGAAATAATATTTGAATTCTTTAAAGACGTAATTAACTTCAAAGTGGCTTTTGTGTTGGACACAAGAGTCTTCTATTTTCTTTCTCTAGATTGAAACCTGAGTATCAGGCAAAGCAAAGCCTTGCAGTGGAAATTCTTATTCCTGGAAGCTGGACAAAACGGAGAACAGGAAAGTGATTAAAGCAGTTTGCACATTGCAAAATTGAAGTGTACCTGCTGGTAACAACTGTGCTTGAATTTGGCCAACTGCTTTAGACTAAGTGATAACCAAATCATACATGCTTCAGGCTGTTGCAAATTCTGCTAGTAGGAAGTAGGCTGGAATAGATTAGTTTACATCCCATTTTGTGGGCATCATTAGAAGGTCTGAGTTCTCTAGTGTTGATTTCATCTCTCTGCAATGTAGCCTTGAAACAGGGAGAGAAAGGTGCTGTGTTTTCTTCAAATTATTCACTTTGCTGTCACATTTTCTTATCTCTTGTTCTTGCATGTTTAACACTGGCAATATGCAGCCATAAACAGCAGGTTTATAGCTGCAATCAAACAGATTCTTCCTGCTGGAAAAAAACATTCCAAAACTTCAAGGGTTGAGCTCTGCCCTCCCAGGCATGTCTTTGCCTCAATGATTTCATTGCAAACAGGCATATGGAGCCAGAGCCTGGGCTGATACATCCAGATTTATGTGAAGCACTGCACGTCGTTCTCCAGTTTCAACCAGAGAGCTGCAGATCTTGGCACAGAGCATCCCAAAGCAGAAGGTGGTGGTGAGTGACAGCTTGATACATTCCTGTCATGGGCTGCTTCTGCACATGGGCTTGATTGGAAGGAAGATTTGTTGGTTAACTCTGGGTATATTGTACCATTCTGCACACACACTGTGGTAATTATTTTGGGTATTCAACAGATGACTTCTTTTTAAATTCACCGAGTAGTACTTTACCTGATTATCTTCATTGTGAATCCAGCCTTGTCTATATGATAAAATTTCCCACTCAGTCAACACATGCCTCTAACTTGTAATTATCTTTGGAAATGTTTTCATAATGTACAACCCTTAACCTTTTTTATGTGTTGATTTATTGCCTCCGAGTTAAACCCTGATGTTTAATTTCCTGGTGTTGCTATTAACATCTTCTGCTAGAGAAAATAATTGAACTAAAATTTCATGGGAAAATGAATCAAAACATAATGATATTTACATGTGGCCTTTTAATCATTTCAAACCTAGAGAAGGTTTTGATTTAAAATTACAGTAATTTTATTTCAATTGTTCTTGGTATTATCCTCGAACATAATTAGGAATATCACATAATTAACTGACTGGCAGCTTCTTCTATAAGCAGTAAATATCTAAGATATACAAAAATACCAAATGCTGTTTCATAAACCAGTATTTTACAATGTCTTAGTAACAGGGAATTTGTATCAATAGCCTTTGCTCATTGCTTAAGGTCACAAGCAATGGCCAAACAGCAGGGAGCTGAGGTGCCATTTGGCCCTCTACATGCTCTAATGACTCTTCTCCTTAGGTTGGTCTCTTGTATGAATTAAAATGCATAACACACTGAACCCCAATAGAGGAATGTGGTTCTGTAGGCTAACATAAACACACCCAAAATACGCAACATGAAAGAGGTGTAGGCTGAAGGCACCAAAGGGCCTTTGCTGACCCTGACCCATCTCCCCTGGGACCTCCACTCCCACTCTCTGTGACAGGAGAGGGATATTTTCCTCATCTTATCCAAAAGACCCGTCTTAAAAGTAGGCAACTGAGCTACCAGTGATATTGAAATCTGATTATTTTCCATTCAATTGCCTTCCCAAAGCGGCATTCTTTGCCCATCAGCACTGCTCCCCAGTGAGGTCTGTCATGTCAGGATCTATCTATCCATTTATTCATTTCCTGGGTCTGAGGCACATTTAGAGTTTGAGTGCTGCTCTGAATGCAGTCAATGTAAACACAGCTGGTAAGGCTTCATAAAAAGTGAAACATGCTCAGTTCATCCAAATCTTAATCAGTTTTCATCATTGTTGTACCAGAGTGCTAATACAGAGCCGGTGCTGGGCCCAGTACCTATCAAAACAGATTTGGATGGATGACCCTAAATTTACCATCCATGAATCTAATAAAAAAAATGTTGTTCCACTTAAATGCATTAGTGGTCATGATAATGAAGTTTTATTTACCATTTCCTAGAACATTTTAACATTTTAACAGTATCCAAGATACTACTGGAACAAGCAGAGCAGCTGAATCACTAGGCTTGATGAAAGCTGCAAAGCAGCAAAGAAAAGGCTCTGGTGTGGACTCACTCTGTGCTGGAATACACTGTTCATTCAGATCCATTTTGCTACAGCTTTTTGGGTTTATTTTTTTTCTGATATTCAGCAGAACATACTGAAGGTTCACAGAAGTAGTTGAAAGCTGTCTCCAAGCCCCTCATGTACATCCTTGTCATACACCCTGTGGCTTCTTGGGGCCATGTCCTCCTCAGAATGCATCTCTGACATCCCAGTCCTGCATTTGGACAGGGTCCCCACCATGCTCTTTCTGGATGCCCTTGCAGCAGTTCCATTCCCTGGCAAGAGCTTCCCCAAACCCATCTTCTGGGGCAGGTGGTGAGGCACTGGCACAAGTTGCCCAGAGAAGCTGTGGCTGCCCCATCCCTGGCAGT
>JBAFWW010019311.1:0-12744 GCA_036873685.1 Agapornis canus
TTGCCAGCTCCTTCAGGACCTGCGGATGGATTTCATCAGGTCCCATGGACTTGTGCTTGTTCAGGTTCTTAAGATTGTCTTGAACCAGATCCTCTTTTACGGTGGGCTCAAGGTGTTCATTCTCACAGTCCCTGTGTCTGCCTTGCAAGTCTTACGTAGTGCAGTCAGAGCGTTTGCCATTGAAGACAGAGGCAAAGACTTAATTCATAACCTCAGCCTTATAAGGAAGAAATTCTTCCCTGTTAGGGTGGTGAGACGCTGGAATGTGTTGCCCAGGGAGGTTGTGAGTGCTCCATCCTGGCAGTGTTCAAGACCAGGTTGGACGAAGCCTTGGGTGGCACGGTTTGGTGTGAGGTGTCCCTGGTTATGGCAGGGGGGTTGGAACTGGGTGATCTTAATAAGGTCCTTTCCAACCCTAAATATTCTATGATTCTATGATTCTAATATACTATCCCTGGCCCATGAAAGGCAGTATGCCAAGACTGATGATGGGAGTGACCCAACCTGTGCCTTGGTTTTGTTCTGTTTCTCAGCATATCACTGTCATCTAGATCTCTCTTTCACACCACAAAAGCCCTCACCAGTCTTGCCCTAACAAATATAATGGAACGATGGATTTTACAGTGAAGGCAAAATCCCACTGGGAGACATGGGGACATGGGGACAAAATACTTCCAGACGTCCCGTAATGCAACCTTGGTACTTGAAATGTACAAGCTTTAATTATCCTATTACTAACTGCTGCACCATAACCTTGTTCTAAAGCTGTCGGGTGAACTCCAGATTTCTGAATGCAACCTACAATCCATGAGTGCTTCAAGTATTGCTGTAGGGGTTGGTATCCAAAGAGAGGTTAACAGTTGCTTTGTCACTTGAGTGGTAGATTTCTAAAAAGTGGGGGAATCTGAAGGTTCAGGATCCACATTAGACTAATGACCCATATAGGAGGAGCCTAATGATGGGATACTATAGAATATAGTGTCTGGTTTTATTTATGTAATTAGTTAATTTTATTCCAAGAAAGAGAATGCAGTCTTGAAAATGAGATTCCTGCTTCATCGTTATGGTGAAGTATGCATCCTAATACTGATAGTTAGCCATTTGGTTGTTTCTCATCTCATTTATTTATCAGTATTCGTCATCTGTTAGTTTTAAAAGAGATTACATCAGCTTATAAGCTCTTCTGAAGCTTGTAATACAGTTCACCATTTTGCTGAAAGGTTATACCATGGATGATCTAACCAGTGTAAAAGTTCAATGGAAAGAATGTTGAAAAGTTCCCAGTCAGGTAAAATGAAAAACAACTAAAAGCATTTAATGCATAAGCAAAAGTTTAATGTTTGAAATTCAAGTAGTTCTAGTTGATATATTTAAGTACTTCTAGCAAATTTCATGACAGGCCATGATAATTAAACAGTTAACTGCACCAAATTATTGCATGCTAATTTAAATACCCTTTTTCCAAGCTAAATTTCTTGCATATTTTAATGTGAAAGGTATCTCTATGGCCAAACTCAGAAATAACTCAAGTTTCTCTAAATGCATATCTTTGGTGTACACAGTTTCATCTCAGAGACAAATAATTCCTAATATGCAAATGTTATCTTATATTGCTGAGAAAAAAATAATCAGTTTTCCTTTAAGGAATAAAACATATATAATGCTACAATGTAAATAAAGCTGGGCTACTGTTGCTGTGGGAACCATAACTTTGAGTATCCTCACTATTGTACGTTTAAATTCACTACCATAATGTTGCATTAACTTTTTTTCGTCTTTGCATTAAATTTTGTCTAATATGATTCCATTTCCCACTCTTTACAGATGCAGATTAGCTACTGTAATGTTCCTGATGCAAAAACTGGTTTTGGTAAATCATATCAAAATGTTTCATGGAACTCACTGAGGAGTGTTGATATATGGAAATTGGTTTTTTTTTTTAAAATTGTTCCTAAAAACCAAATTGCATATTTTAAACATCACCCCTTCTTTTCTATCATCACTTCCCATGTTTCTGGAGAATTAAAGGGAATGACACATCTGTGACATTTCAAAAGGAAAGTTCCTATTATCGCTGGTCTAATGCTTATTATAAATACACTGTACAGCATGTTAGAGTACTCTAAACAAACAAATGTTAGTAATAAAAACTAACATCTTGCCAAATTTATCAGACTTGCATTGATAATGAATATTTCCCAGTGAACTGTAAAGATTCTGATATATGAAAAATCTGTATAGTTTTGGATCTTATTCAGAAGAAGGTAATTTCAGATTATAATTCATGACCAATGACCTCTGAACCAGCGATTGACTATAAACTTATAGCATTGAATGTATGCACATAAAACATCTCGTGTGGTACAAGTTTCACTGGAAACAGTCTCTCCTTTGTTAGATAAACCCCTTGGAAATTTTCTATTCTTTCCCCAGTCATTTCCTGCCTTTTTGGTAGGCTTCTTCCAGTTTAGAACAAGATAATGACAAATTAATTCCAGCTAAGAGTCAAAATTCAGGTACTACATGGAGTATTTTTATAATGAATATAATTGTAATTATTGAAATTAATGTACTTAGGGACAAATAGAGTAGGTTCCAGAGACAGTATTATAAGAGTGCCCATTAAAATCAGGGTAGAGCATAGATCAATAGTACTTAAGAGACTGGTTGCTTTCAAACAATTCATATGAGAGAGGTTAAATTATATCAATAAATTATATTATTTCAATGAACGGTACCGGCAACAAAAGTGGTGAGCATAGAACTGAATCAGCTATTGCTCAGTTCATAGCAAAATATTTTTCCCTCAGAAAAAATCCTGCAAAGTTATGCTGCAATTGAAATGGCACACAGCAGCAAAAAGCAGAGTGTTTTGTTGCTCACTGTAATTCACCAGTAATGGCTCCACAGTTCCCTCTTTGTGGCATTGCATTTGCCACTGACTTCCTATGTAACCATCTGTGGCCTTGGGGTCTGAGTTGCTTGTCCAAAATGTATTTGTGGCAGATCTTCCCATTGATTTGAATATTCTAATGACATGCAAAATAATATTAATGAAAAACCCTGAAGCTCACAGAATAGAAGACTTCTTGAAACCATATATAAGGAGATGTGGGTGTGCAAACATATGTGCATGTATATGCATGTATGTATACATGCATTTTATGCATACACAAATCTTTGTGTTTCTACACTGAGCACCTACATACAATCGAAACTGCACACATGTAAGAGAAGGTAATATTAAAGAGACTATATGTAGAGAAGGAATGAGTATATTACAAACTTCTGGAATTTGAAATTGATCATAAGTCATTCTTATGAAGAGAAGATCCATTTATTACAGTGTCTTGCTAGCTCTGACTTATATTTATAATCTATCAAGCACTTAATCAAAATGTTACACAGCTTTGACAGAGAACTTTCCTATACTCTACAGGATATGACTGTAAAATGTCTTCCTTTCTTTGACTGCATGATTGAAAAATCAAGCTTTGAAATTTTATTTTAATAACATTGTTAGAGGTCTGTGTATTTCATTTCATTGTCAAAGTCTAATAGAATAATAAACCTTGATATTTCATCAGCTGTAAGTGTTTTCTTTTTTTCTCCTTCTCTTTTTTTCCCCCCACATAATGGTTTTAGGATTTTAGTTATCTAGTAGATTTAAATTGTACTCTTGGCATCCTTATTATTGATTCAGTTATCCTTAACTTCCTTGAAGATGTAGAGACATCCTTTCATGCTTATATGAGGTGAAAGGTTGCACAGAAGCTCCATCTAAATTATACAGACTCTCTAAAAACAAACCCAAAACTTAATCACTTTCTGGAATTTCTTTAACCTTTCCTGCTTTGACTTTTGCTGTGTTTTGGCAGATATTAATAAAAGCGTGAGTGCAGTAGGTGAGGATAAATAATAAATGTTATCCTAATGTTCTCCTGAAAATGCTCTCCAATTACAAGCAATTCAGAGGTAAAAACATTAAGACTAACCACTTCTGCAATGTAGTCCTTGTTTTCTTAAAATCTTCAACACAAATGCTCTTGTCTGCTTGTTTGTTTATTTGTTTTATATGTGTAACTGGTAGTATCGATCACTAAAAGGGAAAAAGAAAATATCAGGGTTTCTGTTGAGAGCTTAGAATATTTGCAAATTGGCTTCATTTCTATCATGCTCCAGTTATCATTGAAAAATATAGAATACGTTTTGTTGTTTGGTTTGGTTTTTTTTTTTAATGCCTCTAGTTTACCTATTCTTGAATTCAGCACCTCAATATTACTTTTTTGCACCTGGCAATTTTAATCTGAAAGGTCACTGAGTTCTGTAGCTATTTGTCCTAGATAACTGTATTTTATCTTCCTCATTTTTGTTGCTTGTTTGGGTTTTTTTGTTTGGGTTTTGGTTTTGATTATTTTTTTTTTTTACTGATATTATTCTGAAAAAGGTGGAAAAATAAGGAGCTGGTTTTTGGCATGTGCACCTGTGTGCTCTGATACCCATTTGAAACTGAAACCAAGGTGAATGATGGGAAATGAAAGTGACAACAAGTATATTTTAGCATTTTGGCATACAGCACATCTTTCGAGAGTGCATTTACGTTTCATTGGGGAAGACTTCTAAATCAGAGCCTGCTTCCTCTGTGAACTGGAGGGGCAGAAGGTTCAAAGGGACTTCAGCACAATCTTAGACTGTAAATATTATGTAATTGCATCACCTCTGCTTTAACCTTTCAGTTCTCACCAATTCCAGATTTGTGTGCTTTTTTGTGTCCTTTCACATGGCAAGGTGAAATATCTGTCCCAATTTGTACCCTGCAGCTTGACCTCTGACCTAGATTGCTCACTCAGAATTCAGTTCCGAATGACTAGTGTTCTGTCAAGCAAAATCTACATAATCTGCTGTCAAAGACTGTCAAACAAATGGTTGACTTCATACAACCCATTTCAGTAAAATGATCAAAACATCAGGAAAAAAAAATAAATCTTTCCTTGGGCTCAAAAATATGGTACAAAGATTGAGAAAATACTCTGGAAATGAAAAAAACCCTTGAAAAGGTAAAAAAAAAATATTCCTGGGAGGATATAAATAGTTACAAAATGCTGAATGCATGCTTTTAATTTTTACATGAATTGGGGAAGAATTTTTTCATACTTCAGATTTGAATTTTGTATATTTATTTATTTTATATATATATATATATATATATGTATGTATATACAAATCTCTCAGATCCAGCATATAGTGCAACTTTCCTAAGAGGTACTAAAGAGAAAGCAATTATATGTGATCCAACAATTGCATGAGAATAACTGTTTAAAGTCCAAACGCTTTTGTTTAAAAATACTGGTTATTGGATATAAGCCACCATTAAAAGTAAGTTTACATACTAGTTTTCCTTGAGGGAAAAGGGCAGTTGATACATAGCCACTTCGAAATGTAATTACGTTTCCAGTGCTACATTTATTTTACAGCGTAACTTCTTAGTAAATCATTTTCTTTTGTTCTTGTAACAAAGTTCCTTGGAATGTTAAAGGAAGAATCTGCAGGCATCCTGCATTTAATCCATGTCCATTAGAACTTGCACATTTTACTTTCTAAGAGCTGTACACCCTTTTTGTACCTGGGGTTGTTTTCTTTTACCAGCTTTGTAAGTATAACAATTTTACTTTGTTCTTCCTCTACATATTATTTTTTTTTTATTAAACCTTCAGATATACTTTATTCTTACCCTGAGAAACAGCAATTCACTCTGCTAAAGGTAATGTGCTATTTTGCCTCATTATAATAAACATCAATGTTTTTACAACTGCAACAGTTCTCCACAAGTATTAGCATATTTTGGCTGAGGTATTGTTTTACTGTGACCTGTATAATAAGTGTCACATTAGCAACACAACAAATCAAACGTTTGTTAATTTCCCCCGCTTTCCCACACAGCTGCTAGTGTTATCGTGTCACCAGATTTTAATTAATATGATAAGTAACACTTGCAAGACAACAGGCTGATTTTTCCCCCCCGTGTGTATGTGTGTCTCTGTGTGCACACGTGTAGCCCAGAAAAGCAGAAAATAAGAGACTTTTGTGGCAATTGCCTCGTTTGCGTTTAAAGCAACTCAGTATTAACAGATAATTCTCTTCCAGCTTGCCCTGAGAATCCAGTACATGAGTCTGAAAATATGTTACAAATATACTTGATTTGCCCATTCTACCATTTAATTTCTATATTTTTGAGCTTTCACTGCCTGAGATATACATAGCAGACTATTTGAATCTGCCTCATTTCTTTTGACCCTATATAAGTAATAACAAATATGTGCCTGACTTACGAAAACCCTAGCTAGTGGGGATTTTTTTCAGGTATTTCATCCTACCAACTGAATTGCTTTAGTACAAGTCAAAAGTGCCATCTATTTGTAACAGCTAGAAATGCACCAAAGGCCACTTCTGGGAGCAGAGCATGTAGGATAACTGCATGCAGGATAATCAACCTGCCTTCCTAGCCTACCAGGGTGGTCGTCAACAAGCCAAAGAAGAGTCAGCAAAGAGCTTGAGGAAATTGTTGTGAGAGGTTTAAACATACTTTCCTTTGGAACATGTTAACCGTACTCTGATCAGCATCTAGAAAGGAATTCCCCACTTTTACAGAAGCACCTGGTTGGTTTTTTAGCCTCTGCCCTGGGAAGTGTAGGAAACAAATTACCTCAAGTTAAGCTAGGAAGCTTGCCACATTTTGTGCAGGGAAAACATCTGAGCAGCAGTTCATTGCAACATATTTTTAATTCAGTAGCAGAAGTAGAGATAGGTGTACACACATAAACCCACAATTATATGTTATTATTGCGTAATTATGGAATACTCAAAATGCATTCTTATTAAGCACATGGTACAACTGAAACTGCCAGTAGCAAGTTACTATTCTTAGTACAATTTTGTTAGGCATAGGATGATGTCCTGAAGATTTCACCTCCACTACCACCAAGGCCTCCCAGTAAGTGGAAGGATTCTTTTCAACATATATGAAAAGCAGGGCCACCCCTTAAAGAATTTTCATGTCAATTGTGTTCTCTATTTTAAGGGCAATATCGAGCTTCCTACCACCTTCAAGTGGGAAGGTTGAAGAATATAACATATATCAAAATGAAAGGAGAAAACCCAGAGCAGCAGGGATCTGAAAGCAGAAAAGTGAGATGGGAATGGGTCTTGCAGAGAAAATTCCCCTGCTGATATCAAAGGAAATAAAAGTGCACACAAAAAAAGACACAGAGCTGCCTTTTATACGGCCCTGTTATAAACTACTGCTGATATTAGGCTGCTGAATTTTAATTCCCTCCTCCGCTAAAATGCCCTTTTTCTTTTAACCTACTTCTCATTATAGCTTGCAAACTGTGAAACACCCCAGAAGGTGGCTGCTGGGAGAAAAAAAAATCCCTGATAAACTCCCAGCATCTCTGCACCAGGCAGACCCCAAGTTAAACCACATGTGTGTACCAGAGGAAAGGAATGGCACTTGGCATTTTTTAATAAAGAAAAATGTTATTGAGCATTTCAGAAAATATGAAATAGGCAAAGAGAATGTATTGGATGTATTGAAATTACTTGTAGATATTATGACCTTAAAGTAGTCCTGAATAAAAGGCATTTCAGAGCTATGCAATTCCAAAAGGGACATTGAAATATATGTTTATCCAAGCCTGGCAGACTGAATCTGTTCCCAATGTAGTTAATGTGATACTCCTATTTGTATCAGGAATAAGATTGCAGTATCGTGCATAAATAGTATCACGTCTCAGAAAACAATGTATTTACATAGCAGTCTGGACAACACCTTGGTTAAAGAGTGTTATAGACAAGACAAATGAAACAGCAGAGGAGAAACGGTTGTGTAATAATAATAGCCATATCTTAGGTGCTTCAGTAGGATCAATAAGGATTTTTACTCTGTGCTTAAACAGCTGTGAAAAGGCTGTTCCAACATGGTCCTGGTTACTGGCATCAATCCCTCTGCAAAAGAGATAAGTAAATTGGTGTTTCTGTGCCTATAAATTAAAACATGCAAGAATATGCACATGCAGAAAAAGCACTTGTATGCTTACATCTTCTGCCTCTAAAACAAAGTTTGAATAGTTTCAAGTTTATACTTAGTTGAAAATGTCTATTATCTTGCAAATAAAAAGGAATAGTGACCGATCTACTGTTTAAGCAGAGAAGAGTTACTCCTGTGACCAAAGGGACTAAAAATGTGGCTGTTCAAACTTTGCAACTCCATGAGCCATACCAGTAACCTACTGAAAGCCAACTCAATTTCCATAGCTATTTACCTAACTCTAAATGCAAATCATACATCCATACAGGCATAATAATGTCATTGTTTGCATTTTTATTTCCTTTGACTGGCAAACAGCAACAGTTTCTCTTTTGAGTTCTTTAGCAATAAAAAAACCCCACCAAGAACAACAAAAAAAGCCCAGAGTGGGCTAATGGTTATCCCTTTCATGGACTTGTGCAGGTACAGAGTTAGGGGTAGATGCAGTCCCTATTCCAGTGAGCGTGTCAGCGTGCCCCACAACCCCCTGAATCTGAGAAGCATGTCTTGGGCATCAGTGCAGATGGAGAGAGCCAAATCTGCAGTTAGAAACCCTCTGACTGGGTTGAAAAGATGAAGACTTCAAATAGCCCACAGAGCTAGAGGCTGGAGGCTGCCTCTTTGCAGGAAGCTGTACACCATCCCCCTGCATCACTTCAAAAAGTATTTGTCAGTGACCTGACAATGCTTACAAATCAGTCTTAGAGAAGTTAATAATGAGAAAGTCTTTTCTGCCCCCTGTTATAGCTAAATCAATATTAATGGTTCTTCAGAATTCCTGGGGGGAAAATCTCAGAAAACTTGATTGAAGGACAACTTTGAAGAGGATTTTCACCATTCTCAAGCACAAAACACTTCCAGAACTCAATCTCGGGGATAACTCTGTGGCAAGTTTTGTAGTAGGTGACAACATCTCAAAGTTAACAATCGGTAGAGACTGGAACTAGCCCAACCAGTTTGCTAAATCCTTGCTTTCCTAAAGCACTACACCAGGGCTGTTGAAAACAAAGATACCACAAGTGCCTTCTTCAACTCTGTGGTATCCAAGAGCTACTCCACAACAAGAGCTTCCAACCAGTAAGTCTGCAGTTTTGCAAACTTTGGTGCTATTACTGCAATACACCAGAGCTAAAACATATGCCCAGGATGCACTATATATGGACATAAGTGAGGACACTCCCAGCCCCTTTCACACCATGTTTGTGTCTAAGTGAAGTGTTTAAACTGGATTTTTATGTACAGATTTGTCATTCATCTGATAAATGTCTACAAAGAAAGACTTCTATCAGCTGCACACGTTCAGTGTGGCTCAAATACAAACTGCCATTCAGGCAAAAAATGTCAGCTTTAAAATTTTGTTTCCTGAAAATGTTAATTCATACCCTCCCTCTGCTAATTCATAGATTTGCGTCAGTTGTTGGCACTGAGCTGGTAAAAATCTCTGCAAAATTATCAAGTGGATCATTTTCCAGATTCTATCTGAGTTTTGTAGTCAAGCCAGACTTGCAGGAAGCATTTATAACTGTTTAAGAGGAGAAATGACCAATTCAATTACCAAATCAGTGAGCTCCTGCCTCACCTATATAACCTACGCTAAGTAACTAAAATAAATAGAAGATAATATAGTGAATAATATGGATGGGGTTCTGTTTGGTCAGTTAAAGTGTTTCTGGATTTATTTCAGAGTTAGGGAATACATTTCAACAAAGAACATTTCTTTTTTCTAGTGAAAAAATATGTATTGTGTGTTTCCCTTTAAGAAGACTAGTCTACTCTGAAGATACCCTGACCACTGTATTATGTGAGGTCTGAGGAATTATGTGAGCCAGTAAATGATGCAGTAAAATTGTGTTCTTGTGCCTTTTTTTTTTGTTAAATTCCTACAAAATTGTACTTGAAATGCAACAATCGCTTTGTCATGAATAGGACCCTTTGTCATTTTTAGTTGACCCATCTCTGCTGTTGCAAAAATCAAAACAGAATTGATTTTGATGAACTAACATGAAGCTTTAGGGTAAGACAACTGCCAGATGAACAAAAAGCCAGCCTCACCATCAGTAGGTAGATCAATACTGTACCTATGTCAGGTATACGTGGTTATAAAAAAAAGAAGAAAAAAAAAATCCAAAGCTACTCTCTCTGAGACCTTCAATGTGTCTTTTATTCATCTGGGGTCTTGCTGGTTTTGTCATCAGGTAAATTGTATGTCTTAAAAAAGGATGTCCCTGACCTACAGCAATACATATATATGCATATACATGTCTGGTCAAGAAACATTGAACACATAGTCCTCACATTTAACCTTGGATATTTCATTCTTGTGTAAAGAATGCACATGAATAAGCAAAGGATGCTATTCCTGCCTTTAAACAGGCCTGTGCTCATTAACAGGCATAATATTACTCATTACACAAACCATTCAAGTCAGTACAGGAGAACAAGTGGGAAAAAATAAAAGACTCCTACATCATATGTGGTACCTCTTGCTACTGCTAATTTTAGTGATTGTATTTAGACTGGACATCTCATTAATTACCACATCCCTGCATCTTTTATTTCAAAACTAAAAGAAAACCATTATTATTCTGCAAATGTAAAGTTTAGGAAGCAAGCAGTTATGTGGCTTGCTTGTAACCTGTCTGCCAGGTTTGCCTCTCAAAAGTGGCAACCTTAACAGTTAAGGTTAGGTAGACTGGTTTATTGTATTTTAAACACAAGTTATGAGGCACTTATGTGTGTCGTGTTGCAGGGCATATTTCTTGTTTACACCACAATGACATCCATACTCTGTATCAACCATATATAATTTTAAACATTTCTAAGAAAATCTCCCCCAGCATGTTAAAAATATATCCAGCAGCTAGGATGAAGAAATAAGAACTACTCTTACAGTAGTTTGCAAAGTATAAACAGAGAATTGGATGTGCCGGAAATAAACCATATATTCACTATGGGAGCATTAAGGGAATAAGTAGCCAAAATGAGAGCTCTCTTCCAGATGATGCTGTCAGACGGGAGGCAGTCCTACGGTCTTCACTTACGTTGAAGAATCAATTGAACAAAGGCTTTTGGATGAGGTTGGGAAGAACTGCCATACTCTGCTCACTTTACTGTTGCAGTATCTTCCAGGAAAAAGAAGACAAACTCATCTCAGTTCCCCTCACTTTTTGCCCTTTGTGTATCTTAGATAATTTGTCTACTTTACCTGAAAATAAAATTTTATCTTCAAGATTATGCAGCAGGAAAATCTTCCCACATGTTTTATTAATGGCTATTCATAGTTTTTATTTCACAAAATAAAAAATAGATATGACTAATGGTCCAATTTAGGGTTTTTACCTTTTTTATAAATCAATTTCCTATTTGTTCTTAGGTGTGTTCATTTATGTTTCACGAATGTTAAAGATATATATGTATTAGTATGCTGACATGTGAAAAAACCTTGATATATTGGTGTGGAAAAACTTGATAGCAGCAGTTAATTTTATTCATAATTTGTAAAGAAAGACTCTTAAACATTTCACAAAAGCTCTAACACTTAAACATTATTTCTGATTTATTATTTAAAAGGGGGAAGGGAGTCATAAGCTTCTTAAAGGTCTCTCCGTTATATAGATCTGTCCTCACTCCTTGGGAGCACTCCACATTTTCCTACCTAAATTAACATCATCTAATATAAATCATAAAATCTAATTGCATATTTATCTGAAAGACCAGAATTACTCTGAAGCATTTGTTTTATTCTCTCAGAGCTATGTGATATGTCTTTAAAAAATTACCTTGTGAGGGAGTATTTGCTAAGGGACTGGACCCCAATTCCTTTTCTTTTCATACCCAACATTAAACTTCTTTTATTCTTCTATTAAAATACTCTTGGGTAAATTTGACACAAAAAGCTGTGATTAAGTAATATTATAATGGTGACAGAAACAGAGAAATCAACAGTTAAAGGTCCCATTAATGCATGCACCTACTTCACAAAGATGTTTTTTATATATCAATGGAATATGAGTGGCAAAGCAGAATATGTTTTTCTTACATTTTTTAACCTATGAATGCTTGAGATACTTACACAGCTGAATCAGTCATCTCCCTGCTGTAAATCAGTTGAATTCTAACAGTAATAAAATCTATACCTAGGTTCAGTTTTGTTCTGAACACGTCTGCCTGTAAAAAAATACTTACATTTCTTTGATGCTCTTCATAAGCCCTAAATGCTACACAGTGCCTTAGGTATAGCAGAACCTCACATTAGGACACATTTATCCTTATAATATGGATGTTTTATAGAGAGACCCCATGTCAGATCTGTCTGACCCTGGCAGCTGTTAAGCAGCCAGGATTATAAATAAATGCATACAATATTAAACGCAGCTGCAGGAAACTTTCCCAGCAAATGTCAAGCTGGATGATGATCAGTGCCTACAAAATGGCAGTCTTCAGTATCATCTTGGAGTATGGTTGAATAGAGATACTTCAACTATACTTTCTGTCAAAAATGTCTCAAGAAAGGGAACCAGTGGTCCAGTACACTCACATACACTCACATACCCTGGAAGATAGGGGCTGATGCTGCAGTACCATTCCTTTTAAATAGGTGGTACATAGTAGTCATGTAAAGGATGTAAGAGGCAGTTTCATACCTTCCCAAATGAAAA
>JBAFWW010019311.1:17063-28361 GCA_036873685.1 Agapornis canus
ATTATTACTGGTGGTAGCAGTAGTGATTTGTGTTATACCTTAGTTACTGAACTGTCCTTATCTCAACCTGTGGGAGTTACATTCTTCTGATTCTCCTTCCAATCCCTCCAGGAGGGGAGGGAAGGAAAGAGGGGAGAGGGAGTAGACTGTGTGGTTCTGACTTATGGCCTGGGCTTAAACCATGACACATGGCAAGGTTTTGGTAGCAGGGAGGCTACTGGAGTGGCTTCTGTGAGAACCTGCAAGAAGCTTCCACAATGTCCAATGAAGCCAATGCCAGCCAGCTCCAAGAAGGACCCACCAATGGCCAAGGGGGAGCCCAACAGTGACAGCAATAACATGTTTAAGAAGGAGAAAAACTTACTGCAGAGGAGCATTTTCAGCTGGAGAGAGGAGTGAGAATATATGAAAAGTCCTGCAAACACCAAGATCAGTAAAAGAGGAGAGAAGGTGCTCTAGGTGTGGGAGAATCCTCTGCAGCTCATGGTGCAGACCACGGTGAGGCAGGGTGTGCTCCTGGAGCCCATGTAAATCCATGATGGAACAGGGGAACGCCCAAAGGAGGCCAAGTCAAGTAGTTTTGCCAATGACAGTAACTGATGATAAAGACTCTCCCTGTCCTTATCTCAGCCAGTGAGCCTTCCGTTGTGTTTTCTATCCCCTGTACAGCTGAGGAGGGGAGTGACAAAGCAGCTTTGGTGAGCACCTGGTGTGCAGCCAGGGTAAACACACCACATTTCTTCATTCCTAGAATAAATATGTAAACAAAATCCAAGTGATTCTCTTGGGTAACTGAGCCTAACAATATGAAAACCTGTGCCCAGAGAGACTTCTGGCAATTCTGTCTCTTGTCAATAGAGGAGAAAGGCCATGAAACCTAAGATGGCAAGGCTATATATGTTAGTGAAAGGAACAACATGAAAGAAAGTTAAAAAAGGGGGAGGAAAATGGAGAGAGAATCACAAGTGGGAAGATGATAAGAGTATCATTAAAAAAGCCACTCCTACTGTCATGGAAAGAGGGGGAGGGGATAGATACTTGTGGTTTTGTGAACTCAATGTGTCTAAGAGCAACACTACTTTGACAGGCAGGAGGGAACCAAGTTGAACACCATCAGTGTCAGGGTGCTTGTGCTGTGAATTAGAGATGCTGCTGCCCTCAGGAACAAAGCAACAAAGACTGCACTTTGCCTCACTCTAGCATACCTTTCTTGCCACCTCTGTCCTCTGGTTCCCTTTCAAGTTACCAGCATTGTCCAGAGAGCTACAGAAGGTCATGGCTCCTTCAGAATATAATTGCAAATATCTTAAGACACTCTGCAAATACTGAAGAAATATTTTATCCTTTATATTAAGGTGCTATACATATTTTTCTCCTTAGCAAGTGCACATTGGAATTAGTATTTTTCTTTTTTTTTTTTTTTATTTGTCCCTTTCTCACCATAGTCACCCAGATACTGAATTTTATCCCTGCTGCGTGGAACAATAAGAATTTTTTTACCATTATTTCAAATGTTTTTCACAAGCTTGATTCAAAAAAGGATAATTCCCCACTATATTTTCGGTCTGATTATCAGATGATGGCGGACAATAGATTGATAAGAGTCACTCAAGAAGATGCAAGCTCTTGTGTATAACAGCCACTGCAATTATCAGACACTACTAAACTATTATTGATCCTGTTCACATTGGGTGATAACTGAGCATTTTCCACTTATTTAAAGTGCTGTTAGCCAGAAACTCCCATCAATGAAAAGCAGCAGATGAATTTCTTCAAACATGGTTCAATAAATAATAGCACATATAGAAGGTCCATAGTTCTTTAATCTCAGTGAAACAACAAACTGTGAGGCACAAATATACAATCCCGTTGTTGCTAAATGGCTGATTACAATAAAACAGGAACCTCCACAAGGTCATTTAATATGTAACCCAGGTATCACTGACAGAGCAATTGTAACCTTCCAGAAACTAGAAAAAGAAAAAAAAGCCCGTTACCTCATCTAGCTTCAATAATATCAAGAAGAAAAAAAACCCTGTCCACATCAAAAAAGTGGACTTGTCCCTATAATACCACGGGGCAGATCTCATTGTCTTAATCGCTAAAGCAAGGTTTCTTATATATAATTGTATTATTTCAGAGATATGTAAATCTGTGCTTAATATTAGACTGGTACATTTTGATAGAACTATAATCACAGCAGAAGTGGTCCTTATCAGTGAAATTCATATTACTTTCATTTTGTTCTCTTTAATACAGGGGACATACAGGATGTGATCTGATATTCAGTGTATTATATTTCTCAAGCAGGGCCAGTGGCAACATAGCAGTGGACTACATGTAAAGCTGGCTATTAAGGATATTAACTAGTAATTGCTTAGAGTAATCTCTCTAAATAATCAGTAATTAAGAAAATAAATAAATTGGCTGACCATTGTGATTTAAGCTCAGATTAAAATTGACCAAAAAAGTCAATTGGAATAGTTTTAATTATTTATGGTGCCATATTTTCCTTCAATGGAAATTTTGTATATTTTAGTGTGGATGAAACAGATAATTTGTAGTGACAAAGGAAGTTCTTTTATTTGTTAAACAAGTAATGCACAGCATTTCAGGTCAAAAATACCCTTTCTTGATTCAAATAAACACTTAACAAGACATGCTTCTTTTAATCCTCTATCATCACACCAGCGAGCCCCTTCAGCCATATGTGTAGAGTCTGAATGAACAGATTTGGGGTGAAACCATTCTCAGCTATTTTTAGAGATGGACCTTTGCAGCTTATGTCTAAGGGAAGGGAAATAGTGCACAGATTTTGTGTTTACCAGACTACAGCTGATGATGATAGTATGACACTCAGCTTTGCCTTTCTGGGGTCCAGCAGCATGGGAATTAATCTTGAAAGGGTAACTACAGGTCTTCGAAGAGTCCAGCTTCTGCTCCCCTTGATCCATGGAGAGGCAGGTCAGAGCTCGCAGGATTTCTAGTATTAGCAGCTGCTGCCTTGCTAATAGTCAAAAAGGATGATTGGACCCCTGACTTCAGCAGATACGCTTCTGACCTGTTTCAGATGTTGTTCAGGTAAAACATTTGTCACTGGGTTAAATCTCTGCAGTACCCATATCTAGCCAGCACAGCAAAACAGCAAATTACAAAGAATTCAAACAGACAAAAAAACAAACACACACAAACAAAAACAAAAACCAAAACCAAAACAAGGAAAAACTAAATGAAAGCAAACCTGAATTAAATAAAACTGAGTCAAATTCTTCTGGAATTGTTGTGAGGTGGACAAGAAGCATAAATAACTTCTTTATCTCTATTTGATGCAATATACTGTTTAATTTATTAAAAAGTGAGTACACCTAAGACTCACACATCCATAGCAACAGCAACAGGATGTACCCAGTCATCATATAAGAACACCTTACAAAAAAAACCTCAGAAAACTCACTGATCACACACACTTCAACAGCATATACCACCAGTCTTTGAAAACCATGAAGGTCATTAAGAAGTTGTAAACTGTTCTGAAACCCTAACCCTAATCCTATCTTCAAAGATATATTCCTAACACAAATGTTCCTATTCTTTAAGTAACCTTCTCATTTTCTTACACTACAAACACATGAAAGTTTCTATAGTTCAAAAAATATTGTATGAATATATGTCTTGCCCAGCTAATAATCAGGAAACCTGCCAACTCGTCTGTGGGCAAGAATTGCCAGCTCTTCTGCTTGCAACATCAGAATAGCTAAACAAAACAATCAAAATCCTTGATTCCAGTACTTTTTGGCTCACAGAATACTTTGTACAGAGCTCTCATGGAAACTGAGTAGGCAAAACTTAACAAGTGCTATGACCTAGAGTGAACTCACACATCCACACAAACCAATTAAAGACCCAGGTATTCATCAATCACTCTCTCATCTCTAATCCTGCTCTTCAGTGGAGACCTGCAAAAATACCTTCAAAAGGCAACTGTAAAATATTGTTTATAGTGTTCCTGGGTACCAGAAAACATGAGTTCTTGTAAGATACAGTTTTTGTTTAGAGTTTGCCTACATTTTGAAGCTACACTGGCTGTTCCAACCAAGAGATACTGTCTCTGTCTACAGAACTTACCTGCTTTCTTAGGCAGCTAGAACAACAGTAACAGAAGAAACTAAGTGTGTCGGCTTGATTTCAACCCTTTTTATTCTTGGCTTTGTGCAAACACATTGTAAAAGACCATTTAAAGAAGTTTAAATTCTAAAGTTAAGAAGAATATCACAGGTTCATGTGGGAACAGAACTAGAAATAGCAACTGGTTCATTGATCCATTTGTTAAATTGCACTCCTAAGCCCATGGGCAATAGTTCTGTAGAAGTCCTGCACAATGCAGAAATTGCATGTGCTCACCGCTGTCTTGCTCTAAATACTACTATCTCTATGCTTCAGAAAGCCACTTGCTCTGCAGTAGTGTGACCCTAACATTCCCCTTTTTATGATATTTGCTGGTTAATTTTTTTGGAATGCTGCATCCAACAGAAAAGCTGGTGCACCCCACATTCCACAAATATATGTGCAATGAGTGAAGATCTGGGGGGAAAAAAACAAACAAACAATCAAAAACCCCGAGCAGCTGACATGCTTCTGAATTATTCTGATGGGAGTATTTCTCTGCTAATTCATGAAGGGCTGAGCTCCCAAGTAAACTGTTCTTCTAAAGCCAACACAAAACTGCTTTTACACTCAGACAGCCTAGATCTGAAAAATAGCCGTCTTCCTATCTTCCATTAAAAGGCTTCAAGCAGAACAGCAATTTGCAAGTGTGTCACTATCAGACCTTGAGTTCTTCAGCAGCAGGAGGAGGACATCACTCCAGACTCAGAGACATGTTAATAATACGTTTTAGAATAGCATGACTACTGGCTTGAAAACTCATGCAATAAATACACATTTTGTTACAAAAGAAGACTATTTATACTGATGTCATTTTAAGAAATATAACAACTTTGGCAAGTGGAAGTTCATTATAGTTAGGTAGCTGCTCATGGTAAAGTACCAGAGAACAGAATTGTAAGCCTAAAAAGACTGAAGTGATTTCTAGTTAAATCTAAGCATATCAGATTAATTGGGACTTTGTCTCTTTCATTTGGGTAGTATGCATCTTTGCCACTTTAAATTTGATGGGGGAACAGAATACCTCTGCTCTGCATCACAGGCATCATTCACCAACAGTCAGACTCATTCTTATATAAAATCTAAAAACACTTTTCAAATGTAAACAGATGTTGCTATTCCCATTTTACATATAGTAACACTTAAAAGGTGATTTTCAAAGTGATTTTGTCAAGATTAAACTGCTCAAGACAGCTAGGGAAGGATTTTCAAGGACTTGTGCTGAGGTCCTTTATTTTGAGCTCAGTGGTACCACATTAATATCAGATCAAACCACACAGCAGTAAATCAGACTCTGAGACTCCAAATCTGTAAAATTCATCAACACAACCTACAACAAGCACCCAATTAAAATGAAACTGTGTTTCCATTTTGTGTAGAAGTGTAAACTTTCTCTACCACACATACCTTTTGATTTCCAAGACTTCAAAATCCTCTTAGTATTTGTTTTCCAGACTTCTCGACCAACTATGATTATTTTTCATTTTCCTTGTACTAAATACAATTTCTTATTCTGTATTCACCTGTCTTATTCCAATGTAGGCTGAGATTTTCCAATATTATTCTCCATTAAAAAAAAAAATGAAAAAGAAAAAGGGTTTTTTTGGGGGGTTTGGTGTTTGTTTGTTTGTTTGTTTGTTTGTTTAAAAAAAAGAAACCCCAAATTAATGATAAAGATAAGAAGCATCATGATTGACCAGTGCAATGCATTATTCTAGTCCAGCCAGCTCTCCTTGCACAAACACTTAAGCAAAAATAGAACAGTTAGACTAAAAGAAATGTTTCAAACACTGACCCCCAGTTCACTCACTCCAGTTTATCTTTCAAATCCTTTTGGAGGCCCACTTTGTTGGATAGTCTCTAAGAAAAAACTTTGTGAGGGGATCTCAGAACAACAGCAACTGTAAGACCATAGAGGACTTTATCTAGTGAAGTTTGCTGCAGATGCAGCACACACATCTCACAGCAGATCCACAAGAGCAGGGAAGTGACGGAGTCCTACCAAAAACAGTGAGCAAAACAGAACAAACTTGGGCTTGTAAACTGAACTGCAAGAGTCTTAGTTTTAATTACAAGCACAGTTTCTGATCCTCTAGCAGCAGGGTGCAAAAATGCTAGAGGAACTGGTGAACAAAAAGTCTTGAAATTCGGTTCCTCTTAATACAGGCATGGAAGGCATCAGCAAGAAGCTACAGTTTGGTAGCACACAATTACGTGCCTCATTCATTAGTACCACATCATTGACTACACCATGAAAGAAATGACAAATTAGCAATTTCACAGGTCTAGCATAATACTATCATTTGTATCACAAAGTCAGCAAAATCTAACCTCCAATAATTCAGCTCACCATTCTAACCTAAGTATGGCCATCAATACGGTTTTTTTGTGCCTTGTACTAATCACTAAAGTCAGATAATATGCAAGGTTAATGGTTGCAGACAGTCTGGGGAAATATCCAAGATCTGATAAGGAAACCCCACATTATTGCTGTTCTATGTGTGTATATCCCAACCAAGAATAGGCAAAGGAAGGAAATCAATGCTTCAGGCAGTTATAATACATCTCTTGGTGTAACATATAAATTGGCCCTTCATTGCCCATTCACATTTCAGTTAATAAATAGTTCAGACATAGGGCACATGGATAGTGAAGAAGTGTAACCATTGTATGTTTGTCTCCCTTACTTTCGATTTATGCTGTCTTAGTACAACAGACTCTATCCAGTGTTTTTCAATTACTTCACTAGCCTTTTAAAGAAAATAAGAAACAATGCTTAATCCTGATCGGTAGTTTGTTATGTAGTCCACCACCTGAAAGGAACTTGATGCATTTTTTCTCATTTAAATAAACAGATAATCAACCAGGATATTCTCATTCTAATTGTACCTCATCATTGCTTACAGCCACAAATATATATTTCAACTCCATTGCTGATAACAAAAATTCCTTTCTTCAATACTAGTTATAGCAGACTAGATGTTGATTTTGTATTATAATTAGTACTGAGCTATCCAAAGATACTCTAAAGTAATTTGCAGAATAAGAAGTCTGACCTCAATACGCTCATGCACATTTTTTAATGTAGCCTTGCTGATAATACATAAATTCATATCATATATCAATGTTCCTAAAATGTCAATATTACTCCAAAAATTTAAGTTCTTTTTCCCCACTAATGTAATTACATCACTTCACCTTCTGCAAAGCTAAAACCAGGGTGGCAGTGTATTTAATGTGCAACTGTACCACTAAATTAAAATGTAAAATTAGCATCTTTGATGTAAAATAAATATAGCTTATCTCACCAGTGACAGTGAGAAACAGACAGTCTCTTAAGACTCTGAGTTATGACAGTCTCTCCAATGAGTGAAAAATCATCCCTGTACAGCTGTCACTGGTGAGATTTTGCTTTTCTTTCTCTCATGGCATGCAAGTGCTTCAGCATAGTTGGAACCACCGTGCTGGTGGCAAAGGAGGAGACTTTTGTTCTTCACAGTTTTCTTTGCCATATATCTGTATCTATATCTAGCTAGCTAGCTAGCTAGCTAGCTATATATATATATACACCAAAACCACAAACCAACAAACAACAACAAATAAACACAACATACCTTTTTTTGGGGGAAAAAAAGAAAAATGTGCTGGGCTCAGCAACTAGTTCATATTAAACTAACATACTATTTGAGGAAGGGATTAGAAAATGACTCCTGTCTTTCAAAATATTCTTGAAAGTTTCAATTATAGCAATGTTAGACAAACACTTGGTCATAAATACTGGTGACCAAAAGAGACACCTATCATGTCATAGATATCCTTAATCACCCGTTTTCTGTGTAACTTCATGGCATTACACACCTATAATGCTTTTCAAGACTGTGTGGGAAACAGATATTTCAGGCCAAAGGACATGAACAGGGTGCCACAATACAGTCATTTCTTCCACAAGTGCAAGACCTGGACTCAGTAGGCTCCACTCAGACTAAAAGAATAAAAAAATACCTGCTAAAGAATACCTGCTAAGATCTATGTGAGCAACATTTGTATTTCTTTATCCATTTGCTGTGCATTTTTGAATGAGTTGACTATGAATTTATTTAGTAAAACATTTTGAGGGACCTTTAACTGGCCAGTGCTCACAGGTCATCCTCTCTTTCCCCTGCTCCTGGCAGTTAGTATGTACACTTGGCCCCTCATGTTCACATCTCAGCGAAATGAAAAAGTGGTGAAAATCCAGTGGTCATGCCCCAGAAGTTTCTGTAACAAGGAGAAGGCAACCAAGCTCCTAGTTTCAGATCTGAACTCCATTGGAGCCAAAAATGCATCTAATATGCAGCCCATTTTGCAAGTGTGATGCTGTTGTGTGACTGCCTATAACCCATTTGTGAACAACTAATTGCACGAGAACAACTTGAACAGGTTTTCTTCCTCCTGCTTACACTTTCTAGAAAATGTATTCCAGTAATAACAACTGCTCATTAGCCAAATATACAGCAAACTCCTCTTTAGTCCCCAGTTTTGATGTCCCTTTGCTCATGACTCTTCTTTCCTGCTCTTGCTAGCCATCATCCCTCCAGGCTCCACTTGTTTAGGGCGCTTCTGAACTAAACTGTCTTCTGCCCTCTGCCTGTCTCTTCTCTTGACCTAGTACTTGTCTACAGGAGGTCTACAGGCACCTCTATAATGTCCACTGATTTTTATATGATAGCAAGCAGAACAAACCTGTCTGCTCTAGCAGGCCATTACCCTAAATGTAAAATTTTTCAAAGAATTATTCTTATGTGCTTTTTCTGATTGTTATGATTAGGCTGACCACTGCATTAATGCCCACAAAGGAACATACATAATCTCCTTCAAATTCTTCCTCAAAATACTCAACCAAAAAAAGACAGACTACCAGTGGCCTGTGGTTACAGATGTACACAATGACCAAAATGCTCTCCTTGCTTTTATGTACTCTCCATGCATGTGTTACCTATTGTGATTTACCTGGGAGGAAAATGTTGGAGAAGAAACCTTTATTTGTTCTAGGTTTTTCTAAGAACTTGCATATTGGCTTGTTTCACAGCTTATAAGCTAGCCTGAAGAGCTGGGAAATTCCATTTCAAAATACTTCATTAAGTGAAAAAAGTTCCTTGAGTTACACCTTTCTAAGAGTCTTCAAAAGAGAGATCTAACAAATATTCATCACCCTTTTTTTTCTAGCTGGAAGATGAGGACAGATAAAAACCTTTGCTGAATTCCACTGACACAGGACTTACTTATACCAGTGCCAAAGATAATCACTGCTGACTTTTGACAATGTGGTCATTCTCTGGACACTACCAATGGAAATGCTATCTATCTCTTGAATCTTTGTGGTCTGGTACAGTCAAAGTCTTCTTTTTCAGGAACAGAAGTTTTGCAGCTCTCTGATGCAAAAACTACCCTGAGAATTGCTCAGTTATTAATGCAAGCAAGTTGAAACAGAATCCTAGACCTACCATCAATTTGAATTTTCCTTCTCTCACTCAGCGTGAGAATGATGCAGCCTTAGATTAACTCCATCTGAAGAAAAACAAGTTTGCAGTGTTAACATTAAGGCCACAGGACCTCAAAGAGGATGAATTTGCTCTATACCCTTTGCCATTATCACACAGAAGACCTGAAGGGGAATGGGAGACAGCAAGGCACAAGGCAGGTGGGGTAGAAATCTGAGCCAAAGAAGCAAGGCCCAGGTGACAAAATATTTTACCTTGGTTTGAGGTCCCTTTGAATATCTATTTGCACACAGGACAAGCTCTTACATAATTTTCAGCCATACCTTAGTCCCAGGTGACAATGGACAGGGATTTCTGTTGACCACAACAGAACTCTCAACCTCACCAACACCCCAAAACAGGGTGAGACTTACAATGAAGTCCCAAGACAAAATGCAGAAAAACTATGCATGCAGGAATCCCAAAAGGTTAGGTTGGATGGCTGAATATTAGTAAGAGGATTACCTCTCCAAGGCCAGTGCCTTTCAGTGCTATTTGTGTTTTGGTAGGGACATTTGAGGACTAAAACAACCACTAATTTTTTATATAAATCAGTGATAAGTTTCATAGTCCAGCAGGACCAGAACTTCTCTGTAAGTGAGCAAGCCCTCATTGTACAGAGTACTGGTGCCTTTTTTTAGCATAGATAAATAATAGTTCTCTTCAAAATCCTGAAAACAAATGTTCTGTATTGCTTTTTGCAAAATAAAAAGGAAAGGATGCAAAGGTTGAAAGTACAATTGTAAGGACAGAATATTGTCTAGCCTGTTTATTGCAACAGCTAATTGGAGCTGGTTTATAGTGGTTTTTTTCAATTCTACTGCTGACTTTTTTTCAATTCATAGTAGTGCAACAACACTTAATTGTTTTCCTTTGGTCTTGGGAGTATTGTATTTGGTCATTATCTATTTATGTTATATCTTTATTTCATTCACAGTTACAGGTCATAAATCTGTCTTTCACAAAATGTTCATTACCAGCAAGAACCTGATTTGATGGCTAAAACTTCCACTTTATCCACTTCCCCCCCCTTTTATTTTTTAATTCATAATGCTTGCAATGGATTTTAGCACAATTTTTGTTCATTTGTTTTTCTAAGCAAGTGGTTAGATTGCAAGAAAAGTCTGTGAAATATCACTTGAATAAAGCATTTCTGAAGATGTCTGCCTGAATATGCAGCGCCTGAAAAACTCTTTCTGCATTGTAGGTTACCCAATTCATTGCAAGGGTGAATGTGACTAATCACAGACGTGTACCTGTCACTGTTGTTAATTGCATCACCACTGATCAAGGCATAAAAAGAGAAGCATTGTCAGAACTGGTGCACAATTTTCAGTGACAGAAAACGGTAAAAAAGAACAGATTTAAAATTTAGAAGAACAAGCTTTTGCAGTGGTTTGATACACTGGGGCCTGAAAGAGGAGTCAAGAGGCAAGAGTGTGTATGGTGTTAACAGGTAGTGCAAAACTAATTTTATTTCCAGGGACTGGAGACAAGAAAATTGAGAATTAGGGATTGAGAATCAAGAGACCATCTTAAGAACCTGAACATGCACAAGTACATGGGACCTGATGAAATCCATCCACAGGTCCTGAAGGAGCTGGCGAGTGAAGTT
>JBAFWW010019312.1:1200-27307 GCA_036873685.1 Agapornis canus
TCCTGTCATCCTAAAGCCAACAAACTGCCGTCCCCCCCCTCCCCCCCTTCTCCTGTCACTGCATGTCCTTGTAAAAAGTCCCTCTCCAGATTTATTATGGGACCCTGTAAGGTACTGAATTCTCTCAGGGTGAAACCGGAAGGTGCTGACCCCACAGCAGGCACATTTAGAGTCGGAAAGCCTCCCTGCCTTCCACCCCCCCACTGGGGAGTGCAGTTTGAGAACCCGACCATGGTGTGGGAGAAGAAGCAGAGGTGAGTGGCACATTCACCACCCATACCAGGCAGGGGACTGGCTCAGAGAGGCAGCATGCTGGTGATGCTGGAGTTTCTCCAGTGGCTGCAGAGCCGAGGGCAAGAAACAGATTTCAGCATCTGGAGCTCTCCTCCATCATCCCCAACCTTTGCATTTCTTATTTCCCTATTCCAGCTCCTCCCGCCTCCCTCTTCTGCCTTATTGGAGTCATTAATGAGGGTGTAAGCCATCCACTTACTAGGTAGGCATACATTTTGGGCTTGATGACCCTAATCCTCCTCATGCTCAGCCTATCTCCTTTCAATTGTTTCATCAGCTGCGTGACTGCCGGCTCACACCTGACAAGTGACAAGTCTCAGGCTCCTGCTGACTAGATAATCAAAGTCTTGTCAGAGCTGTCAATACCCTGCAGATAGGAGAGAACAAAGAGAGGAAAGGTTTCTACAGAAACCACTGCCTTCAAAAAAATACTGTCGATTCTTCTTACAGACATCACCTGTTTGTTTCAAAACATTATTTATTACTGAAAATATAGCCCCGGCAGAACAGGCATGTAAGCAGGATAATGGCAGTGGCTTTTAATAACATAGTCCTCCAAATCTGCCAGCCCCAACGTTTTGTTGGGAATTGTTTTGAATCCTCTACTAGAGGCATAATGTTAATATTCAGAAGCCATTTAACCTTCCTGAAGAATTTAAGGGGGATTATTTCAAGCACAACCATAATTATAGTTTGATAAAACTCACATTTTTTTTAAAGCAAAGAATGCAAAAGTATGTTCTAGTCTAATATCGCAGACCAAGGTTATTTATGGTCTTTCCCAATTCTGGAACTTTTTCAAATGCAGATTTGATTTAAAATGTTAATTAAAGGACAGGGCAAATTTTTTCCCTTATTTACAGAACTCTAAATCTGCAGTCTTACTGAAGTTGATGAATTTCATCTGGGTTTCACTAACACAAGAAAGGGCTGTATCAGACACACAGTTATTTGAATATTCTAACATGTTTACAATCAAAGTGTGTATTAACATTTTGAGACTTTGAGATGGACAGATGTTTTGAATGTGATGGATTCAAGAGTTGTTGTTTTTTTTTTTTAATACTTTGTGTATTAAAAATAAATGACCTTTGATTTGAAAGGTAGCTATGTCTGGAGAATAAAACATTGCTTTTCACAGCTGAAAGTCCTTTAAAATAATATTGAAGGTGAAGTTCCTGGAGACCTACTGACTGTTTAGTGTATACTATTTACTGTAGCACCAGAAATAAAGTGGTGGGTCTGGCCTGCTGCTGAGAGAAAGACATATGGCATTTCATGCCTCAGAAAAAAAAGTCTTTAAGCAGTGTTTTTCATCAGCACTTTTCATGTGCTTGCCTTCAGTGCCACTTCCAGATACCTCATGGTTTGAAAGAAGTGCCACCGTTCAGTCACTCCCCAAGCCCTGCATGCGGCACAGTCCTTTTCTCTGCTTTTATGCCTATTTCTTTCTATTAGGAATGGCTTTGTTAGACATAAGCTGTTATCCATCTGAGCTCTGTTCAGCTGTCAAGCGCCGGCTGCCTTTTGCTGCTGGTATCAGCAGTCAGCATTAGACAGCAGAAGGTGGCAGGCAGACCTGGAAGTTAAAGCTCGTTAGATCCTCGGTGGACTGCTCCCTGTGCCTGTGGGTTTGCTGGAGAGGCTGGCACGTGATGCACAGTCAGAGCTGGGCAGGCAGCTGGCTGGTGGGCTTCTGGACCACCACCCTTGAACTGCTGCACTGGGGGATAAGGAAGGCAGTGATAATGCTGATAATCTGGGAACACTCCAGGGACTGCCAGCACTGATGGTCCAGACTAGGAGGGAGGAGACATTCTAGTGTCTGCTCCTGCTCTGCTTGGTGTGAAGCTGGTGTTTTCACATAGAGGTAGGAGAGCACTGGAAATGCTGCCTTGAGGCTAGTTCCTACCTCTTAACACACTGTGAGAACATCAGGATCTGTCTTCAAACCTCAGCTGTGTTTTGCACCTCTGGCATGAAGGAGGAGGATTGGGAGAAGAGGCCCAGTGCTGACCCAAGCACTGCCCAGCATTGCCCCATAGCTGTGACTTCTCAGCACTGGTGGCTGCTAGCAGAGCTCAGAGGAAGTTTTCAGAGAGAAAGTTGGCTTCTTTTTTTTTTCTTTTTTTTCATCAGAAAATGCCGATTCGTCAAAAGCAAAACATTTCACGAAAACATCTGGCTTTCAATGAATCTTCCCAGAGAACCTAGCCTGCTAAGCAGATTTTCATTGTAAATCTGTCTGGTTTCCTGCCAGGTCACCTGCGTGGCTCGGTGGCTGCCTGCCAGCATTTGCGGCTCAAAGGTAGCCACACCAGAAAGTCTGTCCCGCATCACAGACTGTGGCTTTTGGGATTTACATCTGTGTAGGAAAAGCCCATCCTTGAACACAAGGAGACTTCCCAGGCAGACACCCAGGCTTCCAGTAGGCATAGCTCCAGTGGATTTCCATTCTGTGAGAAGTTTAAGGAAAAGAGAAGGGGGGAAGATAAGGAAAAAAAAGAATATAAAAATTGCCCTGAATCTGAATGTAAACAGATTTGTAAATGCTGGTATTTCTTGCAAGCCACAAATCCTGAATTTTGGCAGTTCCCAAATGCCAGTAGATAGAAATCATCTAGAGAGGCTCAGAGTTAAGATGTGGGATACAGAAAGCCAGATCTATGCTTCCAGGTTAAATGTATTTAGGTATATTATATAGAAGCAACCATATTTGTATGAAATACATATATTTATCCACAAAGCAGGTATTAGTGATGTCACTGGACTTAAGTGTTTATTTAATGTTATTTAAAGTAAATAAAAGTTATCTCATTACAAATACTTCTTTATAATGCTTAAACCTCAATAAGAACCTTTTAAGTAATCTAATTTTTGTGTTTAGTTAGCATCCAATGCATGTCCTGTTAATCCTGATTAAATATATAATTAGGTGTATTTAAAGTACTTAATTCAAAGTATTAGTGCTTATTTAGACAATAGTTTTCTTATTAACGGTTAGTTTGTTTGTTAATCAGATGTCACTTAAAATGTAGAGTGGCTGGAGCAGAGTAATTGTATGATTTACATGAAAGAAAGCTGTAGACAAAGTAGGCGGCATAAAGTAAACAAGAAACTGTTTGAAGATCACTATTATGTGCATGTTTCTAATTTTATCCATCTGCCTTCAGCAAAGAAATTGAAGCGAATGGAGAAGAAAAAGGCTGGAGCAGTGCTGGGTCAGATGGCTCAGTGGTGCTCAGCTGTGTTGTGGGAATTTTTAATTCCCTTCATTTTTGTGAAACAAAGTTTTCACTATGTAACTAATGGAAATGTTTTGCTGAAGTTTTTGCATCTAGAGATGCATTCCTTGATGGTGAGATGTGGCCACTTCCCCCCTGTTTGTCACCATGCCCTTCCCAAAGCTAACTGAAGGGAATCTGGTCGAGAGAGCTAGCTTTTAATGCTACTTGAGTTTGGGCTCCATGGCTCTGTGACAGCTTAGTCACACTGCCTGCTCTTGGACAGGCAGTGCTGGGAACACTTACTAGCTAGAAAAATAGAAAAAGGTCTTCTTCCAGCTTTTGAGGCTGTTTATTGTTTCAGGTTTTGCAAGTATCCTCATTTGTGTTCTGCTGCTGATTATTTTCAGTTTTAACCATAATGTAATAAAACAACTGCATTAAAAGCTGTATCAGAATAATTACTGAATTTTTTTATTAAATTGCCTGCAGTTTTCTTCAATAGGAGGAGACGAAAGGAAAGCTCTAAAGGAAAATTCCTGTTTTAACATGGCCCATCTTTGATGCCTTTGTTTATATTAGTGTGACAAGCAGCCTTTCCCTTAGTATGACATTGCTGCTGTCTCTTTCTGCATCTCAAATGGTGGAGAAACCTCAGCTGATTCAGGCAGAAGGAGATGTTGATGAAGTCTCAGCTCTTTGGAAAAGTGGGAGCTGCACAGCTGAGAGTGGAGCTGTGTTCATTTCCTGCAGCCCCATGGGTTGTCTTTGTGCTCTGTGGGATACTCAGCCCTCCTCTTGCTTCCTGGATAGTGAAGTGAAGAGATGAGTAGGTCTTGTCACTTGTTAATTAGTAAATTCTCTGCACCGTCCTAGAGCTGAACAACTACATTTCCAAATCCAGAATTTTCAAATTGTATTTTTCAGCATGCTGAGATTTATTTTTGGCAGCACATGAGGTCCTGATATACAGGATTTGGGGGGACTTCTGAGGCTTTCCCTATCATTAATTTCTCCTATCTGGAAAAGGCATGGCATAATGATAGATGTGAGGATGATGTGGCACTGAATCAGAGGGTTTCAGATGTAAAATTGTATTTTATTTTTTTTTCTTTAGGGATTCTCTTTGTGGACTCAGGTTACTCAAATAAAATCAGAAATAGTTTTTGTTTTCTTTTCAGAGATGGCAATAACAGTAGAATTTAATCTATAGAATGTACACTTACTGGCTGTAAATCTGTTTGTTAGCATGTCAAAAAAACTTTTATCACTAGTTTCAAGGTTATGCTCAAAATTGAGTGACTCCCTAATAACATTCTGGAGAAGTTTGTATTGAAATATCTTTCCAAGAATTATTTGGGCTATCTGCAGGCAGTCTGAAGAATGCCAGGCATTGTACAATGCCAAAACATGATAATGGACATACTCCCAAGGAGGCTGCTGCAGCAAAGACTCGCTGTTTCTTCCTCTGAGGAAAGATAAGCAGACTTAAAACCTCTTTGTTTTAATGTGGAAATGTCGCGACAGTTATGTAGAAAATGTTATGTTTTTATTAAGGCAGACATGGTAAGTGTGAGGTTGTACATATTGCTAGTTCTGTCCTATGCTGAGTAGGTTGTTGCCTCCTTCAAGTTTAGAAAAGTCTGTATCATCTCAATGATACTGCTGATGATGTCTGGTATGACTGCTTCAGTTTATGTGTGGTGGTACAGCCCCTAAACATTCGCAAAGCTTTTGGCATTGATTGTCTGGTTGATATTCATATTGGCAGGCATTTTTCTGAAGCTGCTCAAAGTTTTCTTAGTTGTATAAGCCTCATGGGATTATACAGACCCTTTAGGACTGCTTGATCTAATAGTCTCTCACAGAGACCAACTTTCTTTCACTCTGTGTTTCTTTAAAATGTTTTTGTAGGTTAGTGGATCTAACTTATACATGACAGGATGTTTATGAGAAATACTATGAGGATGACTATGAAATATACCATGTCTTCAATGTCGTGCCAAGATTGTTTCAGTATTCAGAAATAAAAAATGATTTATTTGTTGTTATTTTTAAAAACATGAATGGAAAAAGGAAACTCCAAAACAAGGCTTTAAGGCATGTTTGCATGAAACACACAAGATGTATTACATCACACTTTTCAATGGGGACATTTCACTGAAAAGCTCTCATGATCAGCTTCTGATTTACATTTCATTTCCATCATCCATTCCCTATCTGAAAATATTATTGAGACAAGAGTTTGGGTCATGACTCCTTGCAGAATACGTATTTAATATTTCCTTAATACAGAATGTAAATTATTTTTTTGTAATCTATGTGAAGATTCTGTATAATACAATTAATTGATACAAGTGGTTTAAATTCTCCTTAATATGACAAATCTCTAGTGTGAAATATTCTTAGTTAATGATCAACATAAAATAGATAGAGTTCATTTTTAATGCAAGTACAAGATTTGAATTAATTTGTAGTTAGAGCAGAGTTATTAAACTGTATAATACATACACACATACATTTCCTTCTTTTGTTTTTAAAGCTTTTCACATTCAGCAGATATGATGATATGGTCAGGGTCTTTCTATCTAAATTCTTTTTCTTTTCCATACTGAACCACTCTCAGACATTTATTTGGGGTTCCTCCACAATATGCTGCTGTTTCTCTGTGTTAGTAATCTCGTAATTGACTTGAATTTTATTTTGTAGTGACCTGTGTTTCCAGTTTGTGATGGTTTAACTCCAGTCAGCAAATAAGCACCACAAGGCTGCTCCCTCACTTCTCTCACCTTGTGGGGTGAGGAAGAGGAATGGAAGGCTAAGAGTAAGAGAATTCATGGGTTGAGATAAGAACAGGTTAATAATTTAAGTAAAACACTAAGTTTTAATGAAAACAAAAATAACAAAAAGAAATAAAACTCAAGAAAAAGCAAGTGATGCAAGTAAAAAAACAATTGCTCAGCACTAATCAATTGATGTCCAGCCTGTTCCTGAGCAGTCTCCCCTGGCCAGCTTTCCCCATAGTTTATATGCTGAGCATGATGTTCTGTGATATGGCCACTTTGGGCCAGCCATCCTAGCCGTGTCCCTTTCCATCTTCTTGTGCACCCCAGCCTACTTGCTGGTGGGGTGGAGTGAGAAGCTGAAATGTCCTTGATGTAGTGTAAGCACTTAGCAGCAGCAAGTAAAACATCAATGTGTTATTCTCATATTCATTATTCTCATCCTAGATCCAAAACACAGAATGATACCAGATACTGGGAAGAATATTAACTCTATCCCAGCCAGGACATGGTTTATACAAATCATCGGGTGTGTAGGCATGAACTACTGCCTCAGTTTCCACCTGCCACTGAAGAACTTTCTGTCTCTGAGATACAAACCTTCTTGCTGCAGTGCAGTGTTGCTGAAGGCTGTACTGGTCCACGTGCAGGGGTACTATATCTAGCAGCCTGCGGCAGGCATGATAGGTTTGCACAGACTAATCTACTTTGAGCAGAGTATTAATGCAAGCAAAAGAGAGTACACAAGCATACTGGTAAGGGATTAGCATAAAACTATGTACATTATCATGGTCTCACTTTCTTAGATTTAATGTGTGTGATGTTCTTTAATATTACAATTAAATTTATAGCAGCAAGATAAGTATCAAATTTTCCTAGAGTTGCATTAAATATGGGAGGGAGGAAGTATTGGGAGAAGTGCCAAATGGAATTTGAATGTTGCTTTAAATACACGTGGGATGGAAGAAGCAACTTGAAGGGAACATCTGTTTCAGCTGGACCTTGTCACTTTTCTGTCAGTTGTAACACTGAGTTAATCAGATTCCTTTAACTTTAAAAACTGTTGTGTTTAAAATGCAGTACAGATCAAAAATAACTATCCAGTGTGTTGGAGTCTGTACATGTTATGGAACCACTTCATAAATGAGGACAGAACTTTGTGCAAATACATCTGTATGTATTTTCTCCTATTTTGGTGCATGAGTGAGTACTGGAGGGATTTGAAGTGGTGTAATCCTTTCCATTCCTCATATTTTCACTGTTTCACAGGTCAATGAGCTGCAACATTTGTGTTGTGTTTAAAAACACATATTTTAATGTATTGGCTAGATACCAGAATTTGTCTGAAGAATACAATTGAAAGGCTTCTTTAGTCATAACTGCCTTGTTTGGTTTTCAAAGCTCACAAAATATATCAAAATAAGAGTATAATTCCAGTCTGTGCTACTGCTGGAGCTCTTTGTGTTGGATGAGTGAAATGAACCAGAGGGTCTGGGCCACTGACTGCTCTGAGTGTATACTTTTGTTGCTTTCCGATGGGACAAGTTACAGTAAGATATACTGGGAGAGAAACAAGAAGCTCTGTCTTCCCTGAACAGGACCAACTCATACACTCTGCTCTGTGTTTCCCAAAGTTTTTCTGAGAAAGGTGTTTTTACTATCACAGTGTATTTTGATTCTTCAGTTTCCAAACCTGGCTTTCTGGCTTTCTAGTTTTTACTCACTTTCGCTTGCTTTCTCTCTTTCTTTCTCTTTATCTTTCTCTCTTTTCTCTGTCTTTTTCTGAAAGCAAACATTTAACATTTTCAACAGAATAGATGTGATCTTTTTCTGACCTGTGCTACTATAAAATCTTTTTTAATGTGAAGGGAGTCATTGCAGTAAGTTAGAGTTTTGTTTTTTTTTTGGGGGGGGAGGGTGTGTTTTGTTTTACTGTATATGTAGTAAAGAATTAAATAGTATCCTGCATCACTCTTCATATTGTCTATAAATTATAAATGTATTATTGTCATCTTCAAAAGTACAATAAAATATATGGCATTGTTGATGAAAAGCTTTAGTTAAAATAATTTAATAAAAAGGCATTTTAAAAAGTGCAAAGTCTTCATGCTGCAAATGCAGTTATGCCAAATAATGCTGTGATGTTATGAACTTTCACAAGCTATGAAGCTTCATTACTTGAGTAAGGGACCTCTAAAGAGACCAACTGCACTTCATGTAGTGGTGCTGCTAAATTAGTGGGCAATATTCTCCTCTTTGAGTCAACACAGAACAAATGTCCCAGTATGGTGCTGGGAGAAGACAGCATTGATGGAAACACCATGCTAAGATGCCTATAAGTCATAAATTTGAGGTCATGATTATTTGCAGTTCACACACCTCATTGCATTATTTTTGCAAGACAGGGGTGTGAATCCTGGTGTGCTGGCTAAACTCCAGTTCCAGCAATTACATTTTATGCCTGAAATTCCCCTGCAGTTCCAACTCAATATGTTTCACATCTCAGTTTGTACTGTTGCTGTATAGTGTTAAGCAGCTGACATTTTTCCTCCATGAACTGCTGCATTTTAGATGTGAGTCTTGTGTGTGATCATGGTCCAGCACTTTTGAAAAGACTCAGAGTGAAACCTGTTGTGCAAGTAAAAGTTGCTACAGAGGTTATGGAAGCAAATACTGAAGGTTTTATTTCAGTGCAATACAGAAGTTTTACTGCAATTTGTAAAAAATAGAATTGTCTAGAACTGATCTCTTTTCTCTTTCTTTCAGAAGAAGAGACCAAGATCAAAATCCTTAGCCCAATCACTCGGGCTTTAATCAAATGAAGCACTTGAGTGCATGCTTTATGTTAAGCACATCAGGATTATTGCTCATTTCAAGGAGATAACCACAGGCCATAACAGGGACTTGTGTATGGTTCTCAGCAACCTTGTATCATGTGTCTGTCTGTAACATCCACTTGCTTTCACTTGCTTTAGAGTGAGGTGAACATGCTGTCTAATCAAAAATAAGCAGGTGAAGGTATTAAAACACAAAAGACTTGCTGCTCTGAGATCAGTTATAAGCAGAAGAGCAGCTATATATAAGCCAACAGAAAGCTTCTGTGTAACTTCAGTGGGCTTTGCAGTAGGCATTGTATCATGGTGTTTAATAGATCATTGTCTTCTCAGAACTTCTGTGGTGAGTCAGAAGATTTTGGCTTTCCACTCCTTCCATTTCAAACTGGGAGGCATGTGCAAGGACTGCATGCAGAAATATCCACAAAGGGCTGGCACTGCACATACAAAGAGCATACCTACATCCACAGCAATGATTTGTTTACAGATTAAATGTTTTTGAGGTCTTCCACTTAGCTGGAGGTTAGCGTATATCAGAGTATACAGTTTTTGCATAATATTTATACAGTAGTCTATGATCAAAGATTATTGCTACATGTGAGACAGCTTCAGCAAACTAATTTCTGGTGAAGCCTTGTCTCCACTTCTAAGTTTATGCATGAACCTCACAGTTGTTTTTGCGTTAATGGCACAACCAGACACTGAATCCTGGTTCCTGAAAGCAGAAATAGTGAGTCTGGGAGAAGTCACAGGGTTAACATCCTAACTTAGAGGCTTGGTCTACCTTTAATTGAAGTGGGTGTCCTCAGCAAGTGGCTTCTCCCATTAGAAATGATTTTCTGCCAGAAATCTATATTCTGTCATACCCAATTATGCACCCTACTAATCAACAGAGAACTTGGTAGCACCCCAACATAGAGAAGTCTGCATCTGTTCTAAATCCTGCCCTTCTAAGCAGGATTATTGCCAAGCACTGTGAAGATTGCTTAGCTGGGTACAAAAGATGTTGTAGCCAAGCCAAAAGAGTGAAATAATTCTGATTTTATTTAAATTATCTTATTTTACTGGATAGAAGGAAGCAATAGAATTATGTACAACAAAATAAGGTTCTGTGTTTTCAAGAAGAACACGAGCAAATACTACCTCATAAAATCTCTTGAAACAGCAGAAGAATGCACTGGTCCTCAGCAGCCCAAATATCTTCTTACTGAAAGAACTTCTTGGGAAGTAAGTTCCTCTAGGTGTATTTTAGACTACAGTAGTAATCTTCTGTCTGCTCATTTATCAAATCTGCCAGGCCTTAAAATGCTTAAGAATATGCTTACTTGTTAAGCATAGGAGCATTATAACCAATATCAATGACAGTACTTAAAGCGTTTTGTGGAACATTGCTTGCTGTCGTCTGGTCCTCATGCCAGTAGCACAGCCACATACTTTGTGATTGTTTTTTGGTTTTTTTTTTTTCCTTGTGAAGTCCTCATATTTTCATGCTCATAGGCCAGAGGTGTCCCTTGGAGGGACTTACTGTTGTTGAACTAGAGAAGTTCTGCTGGGGAAGCTGAAATGGCTTCCCCAGAAAGAAACTGAATGGCTTTCTGGGTGATGACAGATTAAATAGATCAGCATTTTTTGGCTCAGGAAAGAGGTGGTTATGAGAAGATGGGAAAAAGGAGATGTGCAAATTATAGGAGAGGTGGAAATATTTGTTCAAGAGTTAGGAGTATCTCATGAAAATAACTGTGTGAAGGAGTAAGATTTAAATATGATGATTTTTTTTTTTTTTTTTTTTTTTGTTGGGGTGTTTTGGTTTTTGGTTTGTTTTTTTTTTTTTATTTTTTTCTTTTTACAAATCACAGAATCTCAGCACTTAGAGCATTGTGGAGACTGGAAGTGTAAAGAGCTTGAGTGGGAGTTCAGTGATTTCATGTAAGAATATTCTACTGAGTATGACCTGATGTACACCTGCAGATATGCTGCAGGTTTGTGGTAAGTACAAGGATCCCACCAATCTGCAGGTATTCCTTGCATGTGTTGTATTCTGTGGTCATGCCCTGCTGCATGAATATAGAATATAATTTTGCTTTGCAAATTATGTTCTGCCACTTTGGAATAACTGCACTGTAGTTTGCTGGGATTGTGTTGGTTTTTATTGTGTTCATTTTTTTTTTTTTTTTTTGATTTTTTTTTTCACTTTGGAATAAATTTATTGTATTTTTCTGGGATTGTGTTGGTTTTTTTTGTTTTTTTTTTTTTTTTTTTTTTCAGATGTTTGTTATTCCGAATTGTAGGATTTGGGTTTCTTTTCCATGGAAATGGCAAAATATGACTCCTTTCCTACATGGTTACAGGACAGGGTTTGAGAGGCTGTTACAAATCTGGGCTGATAGAAACAACTTGTTGCAATTCAAGTGAGCTGTTCCTGTGTCTGCCAGACCACAGCACTTCAAATGAAGGTGCCAATTGTCTTTGCACTGATGTTTACAGCAGGATAGGAAGCTCTTGAGTGTTTCTGAAAATGAGATGTGTGCTCCCAAACAGTGATTATATAAATGTTGCCTCTGCCTAATACACTGTTCCTCTCTGTGAAGGCATCAGGTTGGTATTTTAGCACTCCCCCTGTTATGTGTGGTCTGTGGATGTTGAATAATGTGTCTCGTTATGGTTTTGGTTAAGTGCTGAGGCTACTTATTGAGTTTAGAACTCCATTGTGGTTTTATGTGATTATTAACAAGTAAGTGGCTCTCCAGGCTGGTAGTTCAGGCTGGGAATGGCTTTGGAGGCACGGGGGAATTGGTCTCCAGGCAATGTTCAGAAGGGTGATGCTACATATGCAACTGGGCAGCAGACTTTAGCTCAGCTACAGCTATTTTAAGGCTCTGTTCTAATTTGCCTTTCACCATCTTGAAAGTATTAAATCCAATGGAGGTATGTCACAGCTGAAATGCACTTCCTTATTACTGGAATAAGTTGAAAAAAAATTCATTCTTAAGGGAAAAAAAAAAAAAAAAAAAAAAAAAAAAAAAAAATAAATCAAAAAGAAAAAAAAAAAAAAAAAAAAAAGAGGAGAAAAAGGACCCAAGTTAGAAAAAGTACACCTCTGCTTGCAACAAAGTTTTTTCAGTCTACATTTAAATAAAGGTATTGACTATGTAAAACACAAGGCTGCCCAAGGCAGACCATAAATAGAGTTTGCAAGGTGGTGTTTGATGTGGGCTTCCACGTAAGGTATTGAAGGCACACATCAGTAAATCCTGAATTTGCCAACTCTTCTCTGTGGAGTGTCACTCCAGTCTAGTTAGAGTGTATTTAGAAAGTACCTAAACACACTTTTGTGGAAATCATTAAATAACAGAGTAATTTATACATTTGTAGCAGACTGTATGTAATGCAAGTTATTAACTGAAAATAAAATCTCAGGATTTATCTTACATGTTATCTTTAAAGAAGTCAGATGCCCAGTATGATGGAAAATATAATACCTAAAGTTTAAGACTGGTTTGTAAACAGAATCCCTAGTGTCTACTATTGATCTTTTGCTATTTTAATGCATTTTTACTGACCGACATGTCCTGTGGTAAAGAATATTGCCTAAATTAGTTATCTGATTGGTTCTTTTGATTAATGATGGGACTGTGCTTCATTACACATGACAACATGATCAGAATAATCACCGCAGCTATGGAAGTTGGGACTGGCATTTTTTTATTCCTTCATTTTTAAAGTTCATTTATAAAATTATTTAATGTATAGGTCCTAAGTTGTAATTTATTTACCTGGCACTTTTTTCGATGGGAACTGTTGTACTGTGTCACAAATGGCTAAGAAAACAAGGTAAACTAGATGTACAAATCAATGTCTTCTAGCTCAAGGGGAAAAAAACATAATCAAGATTCAAGAGCTGACCTTGTCCAAAGTCCAAGTTGTCACACAACAAACAGTAAGGTGCCCAACAAATCACTGGGATCAGCAGGATGTATTCAAAGGAATGTTTAAATGATGTTATTCCTTGCAGAAGATCTTACCAAAACTGCAGGGATTGTGTGTGTTGGGGTAAAATCAGGCCAGGACCCACATGCCATTGGGTCCCTTTGGTTGATTGCAGGGCAGGCATGCTGGAGCAGGAGGAATGTCTCCTCAGGACACCCCCGCTGAGCTGCTGCTGAGCTGTTTGCCTTGAGCATACCACATCACCATCCCATCTCCAACGCCATTTAAACATTGCTTTGCAATGTTTCTGATGGCTCTTCTCAGATGAGGCTATTCCAAATCAACTAGCCTGCAAAGCCACAAAAGGCTGCAAACTTGGCCCCAGAGTGAAAAGGTTTCTTGATTAAACCCCAGAGACAATCTGAGCAGACACTAACAAGTTGCAAATGAATACACTTAACTTTTGGAAAATTAAACCACATTTGACTATCTCTGCATGGAGGACCAAGACCAGATGTGTTGCCTAGCATCGTTTTGTCCCTGTGCTATCTGCCATAGTTTATAGCACCTTTACGTGCTTTGAGGTTCTTGATTGCTTTTTAGTAGGTCATTCTGGGATTGATCTGTTTGAATTTATAAGGACATGCATGCCACCTTATGTCATGTTGATGAATGATTCAAAATTTTAAATGGCAATTCAACATTTAATGTTTTGAAAAATGTTTAAATGGTGCCATGCACAGAAAAAATGGCAGCTTTCATTTTCTTTCTTCAAAATTCCCTGCCAGCCTGTTTACATGATGTTGACAGACATTTTAGCGGTTGCCAGAGAAATAATGTGAAGGGTTGGATACTTGCCATAAAATGGTTTCCTCTCTATGGCAAGTGTGGAAACAAATGTGTGCATGCACAGTACATACACACACATATATTTTAGACATATTGGCAAGCAAAAAAAAAAAAAATAAAAAATTGTTTGCTGCTATAACTACAGAAATGTATCTCCAAGCAGGAGTAACTCCAGAAAGGGATTCAGAATCAGAGCCAGACTGAATCTTGACCAAGTCCAGATCATTGTATACAGTGCCATAGATTAATTGCAAAGCTCAGGAATGGTCTCGCTGATCAGCAGCTAAACAACCTTCATTTCACCCCCAAAATTAGATTAAATTCTGATGCGACAACTAAAGAGTGAGTTTGGAAATGGAATATTTTGCATGCTGATATAGTTCTTATTGTACCATTTTTATTATGCTCTGCCTCACTCAAAGACTTCATTGTACGGCCTCAATATAACACATTATGTGCATATAAAAATAAATGTTTATTCAGATTTAGATAGGGCCCAATCGTTTATGTACATATGCACTTTAAATGGACTTCAGCATTGGTGCAATACATTTTCTTCCTGGGATTACAAGATATTTACTGTGTGTAGTAAATGTGAAAGTTTAATATGCCAATAATTCCATTTCCATGGAATAACTATGGATTTAGGATGTTGTGCTGAGTTAATTTTAGCTTGTATTTAGACATTCATTTTGTGTCTAATAACATTTGTCTAATTAGGGTGGCATACCAGGCTTTTGTTTCCTGGGAAGAGATTGCTATTGTATGAAATATGTTTAATCATGGTTAAACACCCTTTGACTTCTCATGCTGGCTCTGGCTATATAAAAGGCTGTTTGGTGTTACCTTTGCATGTAGGTGACTGAAGCATTAATAACTATTTTGTGAAAGCAATTCTGGATGATGGATTGATACATTGAGTTTATGATTCTTATATTCAGGTTTGTTTTGTGACTAACACATTAGAAATTGTGACTAGTCATTGAAATGTCAGCACTTCACGGCTTTCTGAATCAAGACCTATCTTAAAAGCAGTTGCAAACTACCGTACCGGTCACTGAGTTTGATTATTGGAGGTAAATGAAATATTTAAGAACATTGAAGGTTTCACACTGTAGTTAAAAATTAATTTTTTTAATTAACAGCTATATGAATAGAAGAAAAAATGTTTTTTTTGGGGGGGGATTAATGAATGTGTTATATGTAGAGAATACATTTTTGTTTCTAAATGAGGAACTGATGCCTTTTTCTATTCAAAAGTTGTTTTCTATCAATACAAACAGATAATTGGTTATGCTAGTTGAAGTCTTGTATATGTATGTGTCACTTAAAAGCTTACCAACAGATACAGTAGTTTTCAGAGTTGCCTGTATTGCACTGCAACCTTTTATACATTATAGGATTAGAGCATGTAAAACTGATGTTGAATATGCAAGTTATATGTTAATCTGATTAAATGAATGAAGAATTGCCCAATGCAATCAATTGAAATATTCAGCAACTTTGTATTAAACTTGAAGGAAATTATCACCTTGAGGCTGCCAAGCCCATGGTACAACTTTGCATTTGCAATAATATTTGCCTATTTAGCATTCAAAACCACACACACACATATACACATACACATACACATATACATATATGTATACATACGTATATATATATGTATGTATATACATATGTATATATATATATAGGGTTTGTAATGAAGCAAGATTAGTCCATCAAGGAAAGGATTGCTAGAACTGGAAATACAACAATCTCTGCAAGATAGGATTGCTAAATGTTGGATGAAGGATTGATTTTAGAGTGGTTTTACTCCTAACACTTTTTTTTTTTCCCCCAAAGAAATGCAAAGGCATTAATATTATTTTATCACTTTATTATTTGTTTATTTTCCCTAAAAATAAAATGACTTGATTTAAGTATGTGATGCTATTTACTTGTATTTTAAAGCCTCGCATAATGTTATACAGTAGATTGAAATGCATACTTATGTCTTTTTCTTTCATTGGACAGCTATGCTAAAGCAAATAAAATCAAATGCATACATTCCCTTTCAGTGGCTTACAAACTGTAAGTGATGGGAGGAAAAACCTGCAGCCATTCCACTGAATTCTATTATTGACAACAGCAGAAGTAAAAAAATTAGAAAACAAATCCCTTTTTAAATAAAATGAAGTAAAAGACCTACATTGCTTGGAGGAAATGCTAATTGAAAATACCTTGCTAATGCTAGCTAGTCACAGGAAGGAAACATTAAGTTATTATTTTTAATAATGTTTACAAGTATATCCAGCCATTTCCAGCCAGTGAAAAATGTTAGCCTTGGTAAAATGTGGCAGTGCTACTTTTCACTGGTGATGCTGCTCATCTTCTCTCTGATAGCAATCATTAATTTTATTTTTTAACCCAGTCTTCAAATGAAGACAGATGAGCAGGAGAGTTTTAAATGCAAGCTGCTTATGTTCAGAAAAATGGCTGCTAGATTACAGATCACTGTGCCTGAGACAAGTCCAGCGACTGTTTGGAAAAGGGGAGAAAAAAACCCAAACAAGCATTAGGTGAGCGAGAAATAGGCAGGTCTGCCAAAGAGCACAGACTCTGCGTGTGTGTGCAAAGGTGTGTGTGTCCCTGCATGCATCTTGGGATGCAGAAGAGAGGGAAAGGAAGACAAGGTAAAGGAGTCCTGTTCAGTGGTACAGCAATCTGATTAATTTCCTAATTGCTATGGAGACCCACATATAGCATTATTGTTAATTGCTTTTGATAATTTTGGTGTTATGCTTTAACATTTATTTCTCATTGGCACTTTGAGGATTGTTCAAGACCAAAATACATAATATATCACATCACTGGTAGCATCATCCTGCATTCTTTTAATGTCATCAAGGTTGTCTTTTTAGTCAAGTGTCAATGAGCACAATGTAATTTCTACATCTTTTAAGATGTGATTTTTACTGACAGCTTTACCTTGATGGCTTCTTACTGCAAACACACTGGGTTTATCCTCATGCTCACAAGACTGAAGTATTCAAGCTTGGTCCTACCCACAATGAGGTCATGAGTGATTGTTCAGGTACATTCTTTCCTGATAACTATTTCTGCATTATTTGAAAGGAACTGGTGGATTGGGCAGTACATTAGAAGCGAGTGACAGTTAAAAGGTTCCCCCTTTAGTGGAGCAGTGAGTTGTTTGCTGACTGACCTGCAGAGCTGGTCCCATACTTCCAGTGCCTTGGACAGGTCTCCCAAACATCTGCCTTTCTGCATCCCCACTGGTGACCAAACTCCCCCAGGTAGGAGCTGGGGTGTCCCTGTATGCTCCAGAAATCCTCTGTCCTGTTCAAGGGGGAATTTTAAAATAAAAGTCAGGAACTGATTAGGTCAAGTCTGAACTTTGCCATAAAAGGATGGAAGGAGGAGATCTTGGACTGTTAATTCCACTCAGATACAAGAGTCGGGTGCCTGCAGACAGGGAGAGCAGTCCCTGTATCTCCTCCAATGTGGAAGTTCAGATCAGTTCTTTTAAGGAGCTCTGCTGGCTCAGTGTTTGAGCAAAGACAGCATCAAACATGCCTCCTCTACACTTCAGGGTTTTCTGCCAGCCCAACTGCTCCTGGGGAGTGACCTTGTCTCTAGGAATTAGGCCTTTCGTTACAGTCCCTTGTAAGGAGTTGAGAGAGGATTAATTGGTTTGCTCACTGCAGTTTCTGGAAGTATCTCACATTTTTCAGTGGAAGATGACTCTGGAAGTACTTTCCTATGGTGAAACAAATCCCTGCCAAAATAAAATGATGAATCCTGAATATTACTGGCAGCATTTCATGCCAGTTCTTGAACAGTTCATTTCTATCTGCACCTCCGTTGGACATGTTCAGTGAGTTTGTTGCCTGCTGTCAGTGTTTTCCTCCTTAGCTGACTGTGGATGCAGGAAGCGCAGATTCGAGTGTCCTGAACTCCCCCAGGTCTCATGTGAGAGACATGAACCAGGCTTAGCAGATACCCACTGCCCTATCAGGGCAGATACATGTCTGGCATTTGAGTCCCTGAGTCTGAGGATGGTTCTTGTTAAAAAATGTTTATAGAGAATGTACAGCAAAGGTGAAATGATGCTCAAGCCTTTTTTCCTCCACCACCACAGCACCTCTAAGTGGGTTATGACTAAAAACTTCATCAAATGAAAGATTTTTTAAAGTTCACCAGGATAGCCTTGTCTTCATGGTGGGATAATGTCTTTATCCACAGCTGGCAAAGGGTGAGAAGACACTCTGCTGACCCAGGTGAGGTTTGACTGTCCTGTTACCCAAGGTTGAAGATGCTCTGCCCTTGGCAGAATGGAGAGCCACTCCTAGGACCAACAGCAACCAGAGGAAATTTCTTTGGTGCTTGCTTTTGGAAGGCTGTAGAACCTGAAAGATGCCTGACAGCTCTTAGCACCTTTATGTGTTAACTATGGGAGTGAATTAAATAACCAAGGATATTTAATTCCCATTCTAAACCTTTTTGCATTCTTAGCTGAATGGAGGTTGCTTAGTTCAAAACCAGCCTTTTCAAGGTGAAACCAACTTTTGGGTGATAGCAGGTCCTTGGTGGCAGCAGCTCACTTGCATTTCTCAGCAGGTGAGTGCAGAGATAAAGTTGGAGAGTGTGGGAGGGGTGCTGGGAGCTAACCGAGGCCTTCAAAGTAAGAGTGATGTGAGAGGGTGTCAAGAGGCAGAAGGTGCCAGCTGCCTGACAAAAGAAATATCATTACTCACTATTAAAGAACACTCCAGATGCTTCATGCAGTCATGAGTGTTCTCCTGAATGTTTGTATTTTTTTTTTTTTTAGCAAAGTTCCTAGCCTTCCTGCAATGCTGTTTTTTGGAGTCAGGGCCAAAACCTGTGAGCTTTTGTTCAAGCAAATAGACAATGAATCTCATGAGCAAGAGCCAGTCTTTACTGGCTAATGCTGTGGAGTGGTGGTTGCTTCTTCACAATCCTAAAATCCTCTTCACATTTTCTTATTCCTATGGGACATCATTACTAACAGGGACAGATTGTGCAGATACTCTCTCAGCAGTTCAGGGTGTGACGAACATTTGCTGTAGGCACTCTCCAGTGTTTCTGCATCATAGATCTCCCCCCATCTCCATTTCTTCCTTGCCTTTATAACGAGCTACTGGGCAACTGTTACTTGAGCCTGGAGATGCATTTGTATCAATAAAAATGGAAGCATGAAAAAAATGTGTCCTGGGTTCAGCAATTGCAGTTTTTCTTCTCCTTAGTAGCTGGTGTTTTGACTTAAGCCGGGTTTAAAAATTCACCCATTCACTTTCATTGGCAGAAATGTTATAGTGAACTGTACTCAGACTGCAGGACTCTCCCCAGATTTTACAAGTGCAAGGGTGATAGAAACAGAATAGCAAAAAAATGCTGAAAAAACAGGACTGCTGAAATTAAACAGGTTGAAAGTTGCCTGGCAGCTCCAAATACAGCAGAGAAGTATAGCCCTAGAGTGCAGCAAATTTAATCTTTGAACAGGTTTATTGTTTTATCAGGTTTTTGTTTAAGAAGGGTTTCATTATATATAACATTGAGATAAATTTTTACATAGCAGATTTATTCAACAGGTTTATCCTTTTAACAGCCCTTATTGTATTTCAGCAGTTGGTGTGTGGGGTCTTATTCATCAAGCAAGTTTATTACTTTATCAAGTATGAATTTTAAGAAGTTTTCCTAATAATAGAAGATGTGTGGAGATTTATAGGCAGTACATAGTTCTATTCAGTGTTTGAGCTGTTTTACCTAATGTGAGCTACATCGTAACTACATGACAAGGCTGCTAGAAATGGTAGCAATTGTGCTGTAACTCAAACTATCTTCCCACCACTGTAATAGATCTCACTTTGCTGTCCCAGTGCTTTAAAAACCCTTAAAAGTCCACGTACAACTAATCTGACTAAATTGTCTCTGTAAACTAGAAAAACAAAGTGAGGTAAAAAACAGTATTGACATTAGTAAGTAAATGGACTGTGCTAAATTTTTTGATAAAAATTCAGTACTTCTTGAATAGAGCAATCACAAAATCTCCTAGGTGGAATGGAGAACTTGCTTTGGCATCTACAATAGGGAGCTATTGGCATCTGTATCACCACAAATTTTTGATCCAAGAGTTTTCTTCCAAAAATAACCATTACTGATTATTCAACCCAGAAATCAGTTTTGGAAGTTGTGTCTTCCAGAGGGAATGGTGTGAAAATTCAGGCAGCTGTTCCTGATTTGTGCCTCTTGCTAAGGAAAGTAATTGAAGAATACTTTGTGATTTATGGCATTTTTAGGATTTTTTTGATCTCTCTGCTTCTGCTTGGGAGGAAAAAAGTAATATATATAAAAAAAAAACCCTTTTGAGATGTAAAGCCAGTTCCTATAAATGTTATTATTATTTGTACTCTTACAGCATGCATCTCAAATCAAGCTGAATCTCACTGATTTTAAAAAAGATCTATCACACATTTTTTTTTTATGTTGGGAAAGAGCAATTAATTTGTAGAGCTGGTTTGGGGTGTGCTGTTGAAATGTTTTTTCATCATAAAATCCTGATTCATCAAAACTAGACTTGTTTATAGATAAAAGTTAATTTAAATTTATTTGTCTCCGAAATATTGGAGGAAAACCTCTAAAATTTGTTTGAATAACAACCTATACATCTGTAGTTTTTATTAGAAGGATTTTCTTTGAAAACATAAACTAGTTAAAATTGAATTTAAGAAGTGCTTCAAAATGAATAGTTCATTTGTACTGGGTTACTTTTCCTTTTCTTTCCACACTTTGGTTCACAAGTATGTTTGAGGTTTCAGGTTTCCATCATGGCTTAGGGCAAGATATTTCTTGTACTTCACATCTTTACAGATGAGAGTTTTCCTTCTAATGCTAGAGGGGTGAAAAAGCAAGAGTATTCTACAGCAAAATACACAAAAGTAGTTTTGTATGATGATGTGTATAATCTTTAATCTTTACCTACAACAGTTGCCATTTTCCTTACATCTTTGGCCACAGTAATAGTACTCACCCAAGGAATGGTCCAAGTCATTCATGGTTATGAGATACATGCAGTAAGAAGTGCAAATTTGAAGTTTTTATTGACATAGTTACTGTAGTATACATTGTCTTCTGCTCTTTCATAGTAAAACTTTTCTGAGAAGTGGGATGCTGCCATCTTGAATGTGAAAATTACTGGATTTGTTTATTTGGGAAGTATCAGCCATGTCCTAGTATACAGATGATACGTAGACCATTAGTGTCAACCATTATTGTGATTTAATAAAATGTGATCTATATAATAAATATAATGTATAACATTTATATAATAAATATTATGATTAATATAATACAAAATAAAATAGGTATACTTCTCTGCACTAATCATATAGGTCTTTTCAGTGCTTCTACTATAAAAATTCTTAAAGTGTAATTTGACTGACATCTACCTGACATTCTGTGATGACTTTGACATATAGCCTATCTGGTTGGCAGGTGCATTGAGAGTGTGCTCTATGAATATAATTGTATGGTTTAGATAAAATCTGCAGTTCCTCTCAATGTAACTGTTGTATCTGGCAGCTCTCAACTGGTGAAATATTCTAGGTTAAGACCACTTAGAAAAAAGGATCTGACACTTCAGATGAAACAGTGGGACTGATAAATTCAGAGAAATTTTTGTCATTGACTTTAGTGTGGCCAGGAGCTATGGTAGATGTCCCACTTTGGAGGGGCTTGGGTGGGCAGGGAATTCACACTTTGCTGCTGCTTCTTGAGCACAGCCAAGCTGTGCTCTGTGCTTTCTTCCTTCCCCTTTTGACTGGGTGTCATTCATCTTTATACCAAATGGTTTTCATTTGATAGTTTTGGGTCCCAGAGGACCAAAACCACCTTTCATTTATGCTGACTTAATTCCATTAGCTTCAGTGAGGTTATTTCTGGCTTCAAGCAGGTGAGTTGGCCAATAATTAGGTCAAACTTCTGTAGTGGGAGGGAGACATTAAGTATTTCTTTATGCTTTTAAAAGGTGAGGCTCTTGGAGCCAGGAGTTTGCTATTTGTCATGAACATTTGTTCCACAGTTCAAGAAATGCATTGGTAAATTCATGCTGAATTGCATTGCGGCTTTTTTTTCCTAAATCTCATGCTTTTTCCTGAATCTCATGCATTCATTTAACAGGCAGATTTGAGAATGGCAAGCTCTGTCCTCCAGTTTGTGAGGCTACTAACAACCCAATGCTATTGAATTTCAGTATAGTATGTTGAGTTTCAGTATAGCATTGGTGGTGCCTTTCTGCTTGCATTGTTGTTTTGTATTAATTCTCTGTTGTGCCTCTTTCTGAATTATAATAGCTATTGGTGCCTTCCTTGAAAGTTCTGGTGCATCCAATGTGTGTGTGGGTCTAGCATAGTGGTTCTGGTACGTAAGGTGTAGTGGTGGTAACATTCAGTGTTACAGCAGCACTGTCATCAGTCTGGTACTGTCTCTTTTTCTGTTGCTGCATAACCTTCCTTCTCCCACACTTGTAAACTGCTCTATGGAGATGATCCATTAAGAATCACAATAAAGCTTGAACGTTTGAATAACCTTTGAAATTATTGACAAATCATCCCCAACAGACTACCTAGGAGCCTAATGTAGAACAAGAGATCGATGACAATGCTTCAGAGACAGGATCCAGACTGCAGAAGCAAGGGGATATGTCATGCAATTTTTTGCATGATGCCAGTGGAGCACAAATATAGCAGGAAAGATCTACTGTTTGAATGGGCCCTGCTTTTCTTCTCATGTTCTTTTGGCAGATTAACTTCACGTGGTGCCTTCTCACAGAAGGGCCTGGGCTCGTCATGAAGACTGGAAGAAATGACAAGCAGAAGCCACCAACTGTTAAAACCCAGTGATGGCTTGCTTGAAGTTGTGTTGTGTGAACATGGAAGCTCCAAGCACACCTTGTCATCCCAGCAAATTCACTCACCACCTAAGGAATTCACTCCAAGTCCCTGTGTATTCCTTACTGCCATCACATAGGAACTTCTATAGTCTAAAAGATCAATTCAGCTAACCTCACATTATTTCTATTTCACACCTGGGAAAGAAAGAGTTCATTTGGAATCCCAGAAGAAATCTGTTTTAAAGCCCCAGTATTTGAGTCAAGTTCATATATTACTTTTCTTCCTTTCATTCCTGTGAGAATCAAGGTCCTTGAGCTTATCCATTTCTATAGAGGCAGGAGCTCCTGCTTGTCAGCAGTGAGGGGCACAAGAGCCATGTTCACTTTCTCCATTCTCTTTGATTTTTCTGGGGCATCTAGGAGATTTGGAGCCAACGTGCACACAGTTTAAAGCTGGGTAACAAAACTAATTTATTAATGGCTGTTACACCACATTCTCTAGGAAAAAGGCTGTTTAGCAGAGTTTATTAATCAGGCTTAGAAGTTCAGTGAACTAATGCTCCTGTAAGTACCACTAGTTTCTCTTACCCTGTATCCCACCCAGGTCTGTTTGGCACAACAGTGATCTCTAAAGGCTTATTAGATTAATGGCGTCTCCAGAGACATACCTGGCTTTAATTCTTATTTAAAGGTAGACTTGTGGCTCTGTAGCAGGTATTACCCCCTTCATGCTGAGCACATCTTTAGAAAGGTCAGCACTTGGAAAGATCTGAAAGCCTGTTCCTTTTCCCTTGTGCTGTATAAAGGCACCTGACCTTTCAATGATCCTAATTTCTCTTCCTTTCCTCCTCCCTCCACTCTCCATCCAGCCTATTATTTATTGAAGTGTAATGGAAATTTCATCCCCCGTCTTTCTTTTTTTTTTTCAACATAGTTTCTAAAATAAGTGACCAAAGACAGTGGTGATGCAAGTTAAATTGCAGGTTACCTTGCTAATTCATCAGGAACTTCCTCTTTTCAGAGCAAACCCGTTCTGTAGAATTTGGAGTTGCATATATTGCATACTCTAGCTTGTACGACGAGAAGCCAGCTACCACCATGCACTAATCTCACTCCCCAGAACTCAGCAGCAGCACACAACCACCACAGCTTTTACCTACCACAGTGCTGGGATCCAGGGAGGTCCACTAGCATACACAGAAACTCTGCTTTTCTGTGAGAACTGAGATTCAGGCATAATCCTCATGTCTGTGAAGTAAATCTCCTTGATGCCAGCCAGGATGCAGACTGACTCTGGAGCATGCTTTGAAGCATGGCTTTGAACTTGCCCTGATGTGAGGGTGATAGTGAACCTGAATGTTCTCTGCTTCAGCAGAGGATGAGGGTCTGGTTCTGGCTTCCTAAATCAAGGCAGATGAGTTATGCCTCCATCACCCAACAGAGTGTTATGGAGAGATGCAACCCTCACTCTGTCAAGGAAATGTGAGAAAGGACAGTGAAGATACAGGAGGCCACAGAGAGGCTGAGTGTGAAACCATGTTTGCTCTCCTCCTGGCTCTACTCTCAGGACTGAGTTGTGGTGAAACCAGAAATGCCTTGAGCACTCCCAATGACCCAGTAACCAATGGCCTGACGACTCCAAACAGGTCAGTGTTCTGGCAGCATGTGGGAACCTATGGTCATTGGACAGAGGTGGAGAGGTGCTTTCTATGTAATTTTTAGTAGATTGGTCCATTTAAATGTGAGATATGGGTGGTTTGTGATTTTTTTTTTTATTTGAATTAAAACCTATTTTTCAGGTGCTGATTCTAAGAAACTGGGGTTTGGTTGGGGAGAAGAAGAAGGAATAAGGGGAAGAGATAAAGGAGGATATTGGTTGAAATAAAGCAGAGGAAGTGAAGTGTAAATACAAGCACAGGAGCAAAGTGAGCCAGGGGACAGTGAAGCCCTGGAGGAAATAGGAAAACCTTGACTAATTGTAGGATTTTAAAGACAGCTGTAATGGGCAGGACAGAAAAGTTGAAGCAAAACCTGTGATCCTACCTAAATACTTTAAGTACTTTAAGCAGCATTCCAGCCTCAGATTGTTCATGTCTCCTGTTCAATTGAATTGCTGTCCCTTTCCCCAAACCACTCTGTTTCTAAAGGGGAATTTTCCAGTTTATCAGTTGTATTTTATTTTTTTTTTTTTTTCTTTACTTGAAAGGTGACATGGTTTTGGCAAACTTGTTTTCTCTCAGCAAGAAGTTGGTTCAACTTCTTCAGTTGGCTCCACTTCCCTGGAAATTAGCACTAATTGATTATATATATTTTGTTGTTGTTGTTTTTTTGGTTTTTATTTAATCACTGCACTCCCGGGGCTTGTCTTTCTTGCTAAAATAAGACTAAACCCAGCTGCAGTTGGAGATCGTATCCCTGCTCGGGTTGTTCAGTTCTTACATTTTCATTGTGAACGTTCTTGCCCTTTTTGTACTGTCCTCATGGCACTCTTTGCTTGATAGTTTTCTTCCCACAGGGTCATTCTCTCACACTTATCTTAACAGGGGATTTGCTGCTTGCTTTTCAATGGAGCTGGGTTCATCTGGGTTTAATAAAAAAGGTTTTTTCATTCAGTTTGGTCAACTCAGCCATAACAAGATTGAGAGAAACACATTATAGTAAAATTGTATTTCCAGATTTTTGTTTTGGACCTCACAAAAGTACCCTTTTGCCCAGGTTTGTGAGAAGGGTTTGACTCAGAACAATGAGATTCTGTTGGAGATATACCACGTGCCTGATGACAGGAGGCTGGAGAATTATCTAATATTACTCAAAAAGATCACATGATGCATGCAAAGCTGTTCAGAAACAATTTAACCAGACTTATTATTAAAAACCTAGAATTCAAAGTGTGACTGGAGACAAAAACCTTGTTGGAGAGGATGAGAAGGAAATGAAACACCCTTTGCTTTAAAGTACCCATAGTTTATAGAAATAAAACTGATGGCAGGGAGATCTGAGGAAGAAGATGCTGTTGAAATCACTTGGTGAAGCATGACTGGGTTAAGGAGTGGGTCCTCCCCCCCAGCTGTCATGGCCAAAGAGAGCCACAAGCCCTGAAGGCATGCTGAGGGTCCTCTGCTACAGTGGCACATGTGTGACCACATACACTATTGCAAAGTACTGGTGGGATGTCATGGCAGAAGCTGGCAAAGGACAACCCCAGTTGAAGCTGGTGGGGGTTTTGCCTTCATAAGAACCTGAGAGACATAGGGTTTGCCTCTGTGTGATTAGCACTCCTTG
>JBAFWW010019315.1:0-14537 GCA_036873685.1 Agapornis canus
GATGGGGCTTGGAGCAACCTGGTCTAGTGGAAGGTGTCCCTGCCCGTGGCAGGGGCTGGAACTGGATGAGCTTTAAGGTCCTTCCAACCCAAACCATTCTGTGATTCTGTGATCTGCTCTCAAAGCATGCAAGGGCTCTGGTTTTATTATTACTACTGGGGGTAGGGGGCTGCAGTGATAATGTTATCATGTGACAGATCTCTATTGCCTGCTTAGGCCTTGGTCAGGAGTCCATGGGAAGCTGAAGGATGTTGGCTCAGAATAACTTGTGACAGTTACAGAGCAAGTTTTGCTTTCAATGGGTGCTCCATCACTTAGGAGGATGGGCTGCCAATCCAGAGGTGCTGAGCTGGGGCATCTTATAGATGACCCCACTGGTTGTTGTTCTGTTTTACTACTTCACCAAGAGATAGATCATTGAGGTGCATTCTGATTTATTTTTTTCTTTTTCCCTTTTTTTTTGGCTTTAAACCTTGCTGAGAGGGAGGTGGAGAGGAAAATCCTCATGAATTAACATTATTTCCCTGGTGGGCTTTGCTGCCATTTTATCTAATTACGCCTGCTGTTTTCCAGATCACATTGTAAGCATTTGCATGAAGGGGCTTTCACTTACCTCCTCAAGTAAATTAAATAACAGCCCTTAGGCTGGGCTGACAGCATAATGCATTTTCATGTGGGAGATCAACAGCTCCCATACCTTGAGATGGGAAACGCTGAAATGACAGGGAAGCTCTGTGCTTTTGTCTGGAATTAGGGCAACTAGATCGAGTTAGGGCTACTTTGGAAATGCCTGCTCCTGGCTCTTGTGGTGAGTAGGGATCAGTAGGAAGAGGGATACATGAGGATTTAGAGAAAGGGCTGCAGAGAACATACCGTGGTTTTTTGCTCAGGAGGCTACGTGCAAGATGTGCAGGAAAGCCAGGGAAAGCAAGCCTGTCGTCAGCAGGTTTGAATGCGCAGCCCTATTGGAAAGCATGAAGGGATCTGCAAACCAGGAAAGATTGGAAGCCACAGACGTAAAGCAAATGAGAGGTGCAGGCCCTGCCCTGAGGATGTTTACAAAGTGACTTCGTGGATGAGGAAGGCTGGACTTGGGTTGAGTGCTCTGGAAATCATACCACATGGCCTCGACATTCATTTCCACAGTCAGCCGTCCCATAGCTCCCTGTGCCTCATTTCTTTAATTTGCAAAATGAGGCAGTTGCCCTCTGCTGCAATGACAGTCCGCTGCTCTGCTGACCCGTTACTCCCAGCCAGCAGCCAGCCACAGGAGCTATCCTTCTCCAAGTGTTTCAGAGCTCCTAGAGCCCTCCATGATACCAGCCTCATGGGGTGAACCATTTCCTTCCTACTTATGTGTGGTATAAATCAGAGCTGTACATCAGCCCTCTTCTGGCAGTGGTCACTGCTCCGTTTCTGTGACAGAGTTGAGAGCTGCTGAGGAGGAGAAGGGATCAGGAACAAATGACCACGAGGAAATGCATTTCTTCGGCTCCTGAGGATGCTGGTGAGAAGGCAGAGAGTGACGTTCCACCTCCTCCAACCACTAGGCATGGACAAGCCAGGGGGTGACCCAGACCTCTGGTATCTCCTTTGGCTCTGCCTTTGTGGGATGGTTAAGTGTGCCCAAACGGGGGAACATGCTAGTAAGTGAGCTGTGTGGCCAAACTGAGTGTTCAGTGGGTGAGGAAAAGGAGATGGGCTGCTAAAGCAAGTAGGGAATTTAAGTTCTGGATTGCTCATGTAGGCATGAATGGTGATCAGCAACAGGAGAGGCTGCTTAGCTGGGGCAGCAGAAGGGTCAGTGGTAGGGAACTTTGCATATGCATTTCATGTAAAGGAAGAAAGATGACATATGTCTTGTGTAGTTCTGTGGTGACAGCAACTCTCTCAGTATTATACCTGTAATATTGAAGTACCTTCCAGCTTCTGGTGTTCTTTCCCTGTGTCACTGGTTTAGGGGTTAAGGACACCAATACAGATCTGAGTCAGTTGTGTCTGGGGACATGAGCTGAAGAAATGCAGTCGACTTGTTTTTCTCTTGAAAATGGAGATTTCTGTTCCATCAAAACATAGTTCGAGGTTGAAGGTGGGGGAGAGCTAGAAAGTTAGTGTGATGGGGGTGTAACCACCTTTTAACTTGCATGTTAAAGCATCTTGGCGCTTGCAAGTAACTGGAGAACTACTCTGCGATGCGTTTCTGTGAGGTGAATTGTGAATGCCAGCAAGATAATGAGATTTATCAAATAAAAAGCCCGTCTTTCACTTTGTTCAAGCTTGGCCTCATGCCTCAAATACATGGAGTTTAGCTCGGAAGCGGCTTGTAATTTGTATCACAAAAGCACCGTGTGTAATTCATGATGGATGGTAGCCACTGGATACCAGAGGTTCACAGTTGGGACGTGCTAACAGCTTTTGCTGACATTAGCACTTGGTCAAAGTCATTGCAGCAGGACAGAGGACAAGTGAATGGTCACTACGAGGTTACAGTGGGAGAGGCTGAGGAGGTGTTTCTAAATCAGGGATTCAGATTTACCATCAGTCATTTATTAGCATGAACATGCAGGATAGGATGCAAGACACATTGCTGCTTTTAACACGTTAGGGGAGATGATTCAGGATTGATACAGCTTTTCAGCAATCTGGTAGTATACATCCCATTATTATTATTCTTCACTCCATGTAGATGTTAGGAAGCTTTCTAACAATTCACGGTATCTTTCAAGCCCTCATCTCCTCCTCGCTTTCTTTATTTTTTTTTAAATATTTTTAAATTAATTTAATTTTATTATTATTCAGACTCCTGCTGTACACATCCCCCATGCAGGTGGGAGGGTGAGTTGGTGGGAGATGACTTGGCTTTGTTGGAACTTCACTTAATGCAGGGTGGGGGCAGAGAAAATGAAGCTAAATTACGCAGATCCTGAAGGCACAGCAAGTGTGCTACATCACTTGTGAGCATGACTAGAACTGAAAATGAATCACAGCCTTGTTAGACACTGTATGTGTCAGTGCATGTGGGCAGAAATATCATTCAGTGAGAGAGAGAGAGAAAAAGACAGAGACTGCATCTTTTAAAGTGTGCTGGTCCCACTGAAATCGCTGTAGTATTTAACCTAATGGCTGAGAGCTGGGAAATGGTGGGACAGCTGCTCTGGGATACTTTGATACATCGATTTTTCTGCCTTTCTGAAAGTTCAAGCAGAGTCTGGACTGCTCAGCAGTCCCATCTGTTTTCTAAACCAGTAAAGGCTGTAATTGCAAGTTCAGGTTTGAACCCACTTTCAAGGACTTTATAATACAACCAACCAAGACTTATTCTGGGTTAGATTTGAATGTGAAGATGCTTCATCCCGAGTGTCCATTTTGCTTTAGGAAGCAAATTTGTTTTGCTCTTCCTGTAGGCTTTTGATGGTGCATGTGCACACAGACACACAGGTATACACATGTGCATGCCGAGCTGCTTCACATATTCCAACCACAAAAGTCCAGTCTGGATCTGTAACCTTGATTCTTGCAGCTGCCTAATTCAAACAGGACTTAGTTCTAAAATGGAAATTGGCTTTCCAGTTAGGTTGTAATGTGACAGAGCCACGTTTATTTGATGCAGAGATGCTTGGAGCAGCTGACCACTAAAATCTGCTGTATACATGTTTGTACTCCAGAAGATACTTGCCACAGATGATAGCAATGTTCCTAAGGAAGCTTTCCCACCTCCTGCAGAGATCTATCCATGGCAGCTAACAACCAGCAGCCATTTTAATGTCCCCACCCCCAGCACAACCAAAACCACATCTTCTCAAAGCCAGATGGAGTCAACCAGTGTATTCTTGCAGGGATTTTGGTTGTTCATTTGGGATGTGGTGCTCAGTGCCTGTGCCCAGTCATTGGCCTGTGATGTCTTGTATAATGTAAAAGCTGATGATTCTAAGCACTGACCTGAGTTTTTATGAAGTGGTTAGAGATGTGTTTCTCCTTTATCCCCCTCCCCACAAAATGCAGGCCAGGTGCTCTGTATTTGCTGAACACAGTGGTTTCTGAACGTTAAGAAGGATGTAAACTGTTCACAGCTGAGGACACAGCAGTGCACCTCCCCCCCCCCCAAGGAACAGGAAAAAGAAAAGAGAAAAAGCCACCATAAATAACTTTAAAAGATCCTGGTCATGGTGTGGTGTTCCTAGAGTGTCCTTTCTGGTCAAATGAAATGGGAATAGCCTGTGGTTGTCTGACTCCTCAATGGGACTGTTTCAGGAGAAAGGCAAGGAAAGGATCCATACTTGTGACAAGGAAAAACAAAGTTTTAATTAGAGCAAGAACATGTTCTGAAAAGTAAAGATTTTGGACTTAATGTGCATGGAACAAAAGGCCGTTGTGAGCTATGTACTGGAGTTGCTGAGAGTTTGTATTCTGCCCTTTTTTTTCTGTGGGAGTTATTTCCTGTTGTTGACTAGAGTTCTTTATTTAGAACCACCTAGCTACTGAATGATGGCTCGCTCACAAGAAGAAAAAGTGTGATTAAAACTTGTTAGGGCTTATTTCAAGATCTCCCCGCTCCCATTTATTTAAGGGGAATCTTTGCTAAATGGGAGAAAAAAGTTCAAAACAACAAATGCATTTCCTTCTCCTTTCACCCACATCACCAGCTACGGCAAGCAAAATGCATTGTTTGGAGCCTGAGGTCTTTCACCTGAACATCTCATGGAAGACAAATGCTTCTCTGATAGAGGTGGTTTGGTTTAGGTTGTTCTTGGGTTTTAAACCCAAACCTGTTAAATGCCAGGCCTCCACACTGGTGTTCTTGGGTAGCAAGTCTTTCTACGAACCCTACAACTAGAGTAGGAGTGGGCACTTGCACTTTCCCAGCTTGCTCAGATGAGAAGGTTTCATTTGAAAAGCACTGACAGCAAAAAGAGGTTTCTGTCTGCTGAATTGCATGGGAACAGTATTTGGGTATGTGTGAGAAGTCAAATTATCAGCACTTTGGCATCTGCTTAACTTTTGCTGTTACGACAGGGGCTGAACACCCAGTTACCAGTGAAGGAAAGTTAGCAGAAGAGAAGGTTGGGGGTGGAAAAATATATTTAACCTTAAGGTTACTGCTATTGTGCTATAGGAGTAGATAAGCAAGCAAATGGAGTTAATGATGAGGTTTTTGCTTTAGCAGGAATCACTCTAGGAATGTCCCCTGGATATGGGTGATTAGTAAATGCTCTGGGGCATGGGACAGTCATCCATCCCTCCTGGACTTGGGTGGCCCCTGGCTGTGAGCCTCCTGATAAGGGTGCTTGTTTCTACCCAGCTATTGCAAATAGGTTGGTGCCTTTCTGTGAAGTACCTGGCTGCTCTTGTGCCGGTTGTGAAACTCTTGGTTATGGCTGAAGACAGCCATTCTGCAGGAGAAACTGAGAAGCTGGCTTGTGAAGCTGGCTTTCTATGGGAAAGTGATCTTTCTGTGAAAGAGAGAGGGGTTTGGGAGCTTTCTCCCCATCCTTTTGTGCTAGGGAAGTTCGAGGTTGGGAGAAGCAAGGAGAGCCTTAGTGATACTTGTCATTGTATTTTCTTATCCTGCTGTCCAAAGGTCAAACCAGAGAGTGTCCCGAACCCTGTAGCAGCACCATCGATGGGGATGCAGCTCCTCCTCCCTGTTTTCTTGGGTCTACTCCTTTTCCTTGTCTTGTTCCTCTCTGTCCTCCCATCATGTCTGCTCTCTGCCCTCCTACTAAGGCTAAAATTAAAGGGAGAAATCTTACTGTTTGAGAGCGCAGTTTATGGCTGTCTTAAAACCACTGCTGGCTTTAGGTAGCAGTATGCCACATGCAGCATCCACCTCCCTAGCTCCCTGCCATCCTGCCCGCAACAGAGCCCCTTGTTTTCATTCATTTTCATTACTTCTTTTAATTTTTATTCCCCCCCAGCTCCTTTCCCCCCCATTCCCCATTGATTCTGTCACATACTGTGTGAGGTGGCAGTGACCTGACAGAGCTGCCTCTCCTCTTTCAGACCCCTGCCACATTTCAAGGTCATTAGCACCCCAAAGCCACTGTGGGAGGAAGAAAGGGAGCCAAAGAGGTGTGAAAGGAAGGGAAGATGGACTGTTATGATAAATGGTGGATTTTCAGTTTTTCTCTTTGTGCTGGTGATAGATCTAAATACTGGGTGGGTTTGCAGTGATTTAGTGTTTCATCTTTGCTTGGGAATACCAATTAGGTGTAAACCTCTTTTAGCCTTTGGCTGATGGTCACTATAAATGAACAGCTTCCTTTAAAGTGAGAGAGCATAAAAAAAAGGCAAGAGGAGAACAGAACCTAAATGAATTTGTGCAGTTCCCTTTTTCTTCAGAAAGCTGAAATGGATTTCTGACCGTTACAGGGGTGGTTTTAGGTAAAGAAACACAGACTTCACCCACAGCCTGTTTACCTGCCCGAGCTTTTGCTGACTCTTAGTCGTGCTTGCAGGAGGGAATGTAGGGAGATAAAATGAATCATTACCACAGGCACAGTCAGTAAAAGCATCTGATGTACTCATTCAGTCTTTTTAATCTCCTCTTTGCACATAACCAGGAATCATGCATTTTGTGAAGGGTTAAACCAGAACGGCTTGTGCATTCACCGCATTGGCTCAATGAGTTCAGTTCTATATGATCTCCATTTATTTGTAGTGGAACAGAATGGCAGTGGGAGTTTATGCTACATTTGATGTTCTCGTGCTAGGTTTTTTTGCCAGCTCTTCTTTTTTTCCTCTTTTCTAAATTTAGCAGTGCAGCTTCAACTTCTGTTTTATTGGGGCTTGTTGGTTGTTTTGCTGGGTGTGTTTTTAAGGGGTGGTGTAGGACAACTCACTGTGTGCTTAAAATGAGACCCTCAGAAACCCTGTCTGAAAAGAGTACACATGAACGTTGTCTCTAATGAATTTTGCACCTGGGACAGTCAGAGCAAAGATTTATTATTGCAGATTGGAATTGCCTTGAAAATGCCTGTGTCTCTTTGGTAAACGTTCCTTGAATTTAGTGGCTCTAAGAAGACACAGAAACTAGTATTAAACAAAATGCCCAAACCCCCAAAACGGTGTAGGAGTGTTAGTACGCATTACAGGTATTCCAGCCAGCAGCAGAAACAGATAGTGGTAGGTGCATTCATTTGGATGTTGATGTATTAACTTATGTTTTCATGTAAATAAGGATTGAAATAGTTTTTGGGGGTTCTTTTGGTAATGCATCTGAGCATAAGCACGTTGAACTCCAGTGACATGGTTTTAAGTCCTACATAAGGTATTATGAAACTATATAACACCCTCCATCCACATTGTAGCCACACCACCCTTTTGGTTTTGTCCTCCAAGCCTCAAACACGTTGCTACTGTTTACAGTGCTTCAGTGCAACAGATCTGAGCAAGAACATCCAGGTCTAGAAGCCTCCACTCACCCCACTGATGGCCCTGTTTGGTGTTTCAAGCCTTTGGCATCTCAGTAGGGTTGAGCAGTGCTAAACATATTCCAACTTGCCTCTGCATCAGGCATCTTCCACGTTTCAGGAGTGCTTATACAGGGGGGAGGAGGCATCAGTGCTCCAGAAATGTATGGCTCCACATGGAGCTCTTTTGGAGTAGCTTTGCTTCAGAAAAGAGCTGTAGTATGTGCAGCACACGGCGAATGCTGTATCAGGAGAGCTGCTCTCCCCTGGTGAACAAGGAGCAGGTATTCCATCTGCACAAGGGAGGTGGTGACATCCTTTGTATTAAGTGTGTGTGTGGCTCGCAGGTTTGAGAGCCCCATGTTGTTAAGATCTTCAGGCTCATGTTGGGTTTGTGCTTGGAGCTAGTGGGTGGCCAAAGGCTTCTGGCTTGCTAGCAGCGACATCTGTTTACACCAGTGGTTAATGAGGCTGAAGACTGGCCATCCCTGCGTTTCCCCCCACCATTTCTATGTTTTTTCTTTATTAAAAAGTATTCTCCCCTTGACTATAAAACAGAGCCTTTGGTTTTGTCTGCAGATAGTTCTTTTCTTCTCTTAACTTCACTGGTCCCTGTGAGAGATGAGTATCAGGATGTAGCATCTCTGCAAAAAAAAGTAACCGAGTGTTCCAGAAAAGAATGACTTGTGCTGTTGCTAGAGACTACAGAGCAAAATCTGAAAGGGAAAGAAAAGCAGCCCAAAATTGTTTAAAACTCAGCTCAATGCAAAGTACAATCCACTATCTCGGGAAGCATGAGCGGAAAGCGGAGACTGCAGAGAAGCCTGTGTGCCGTATGAATGGCATTGATGTGAACAGTCTGGCCTGGGTCAGAACTGAAGTGCATCTCGCAGGTGGTACAGCGTGAATGGGATTTGGGCAAAGACCACAGCTATTTAGAAGAGGCAAAAAGATGTAAGAAGCTAAACAGCAAGGGTAGGCAGCCTGAACCTCTGTCAGGACAGAATGTCTCAGCTAGAGTGAGGATGATGCACACCAGCAGTCTCCAGAGGACTGGGAGTGCACAGGGAATTACAGAGGGAGGGAGTCATCTCCGTGCATGAGGAATGCTGCAAAACCTCCTCTGACTAAGCCAGCTAATGCACACTGCTTCTTTTTTTTTTCCCCCTTTCCTGATAATCCTGTTCCATAATATTTCCTTAATAATTTAGTATGTGAGGAGTAGCCCTTTTGAAAAGCATCTAAATCACCAAGTCTTACTTTCAGATGAAACCTTGCCACCCTTGTCCTTGGCACACACTGGGGACTCTTACTGGCTATGTGACTGTTTCAGACCTATCTTGGAGTTCAGGTTGTTGTGTTTTTTCTCTTAATTACTTAATGAATTTACCATGTGGCACACCCTTGGTACTGCCAAGCAACAGCTTTCTATTACTAGACTGTATGAGCCCGATCCTGCGCTACTGAAGCCAAAAGCAGTATTTGGGAACAGACGCTGGCATCAAAATCTGTAGGAAGGCTTAGAATAACTGTACAAAAGGGGTTAGTTGCACTGAGAATATTGATTCATGAGCTCCATGGTTTTCTGCATCTCTGTTCATTTTACCCAAGCAAGATCAACTGCCCAACTGGACGTATAATATATGATACTGCATTAGAGCTAAGGCTGCATTTGGTCATACTCATTAATTAAACTGATTTCTCCTCTAGCTTTTTTTTTTTCCTAGAGAACTAACAGGGAATGATAATTAAGCATATTATGCATTCGAAGGAACAGTGTTTCTCCTACTGCCACAAAAACATTAAAGGAGAAAAACATGAACTAACACAGAAAATGAAAGGGAAAAGAAAGAGCTAAAATTGAAGTGGAAAAGGGGAAGTTTTCCTTCCTTTGCTTTTACTTAATTCCTCTGCACTGGGATGTGGGGCAGCCTTGTTACAGCGGGAGAGTTGCACCAGTGAAAAAAGGCAAAAAGGCAATTGAAATCTCAAGGTGCAGCTTCCTCCCTGTTAACATATAAGTGCAGGCTGCAGTAATGCCGTACCCCAGTTTGGTTTTTGTTGAGGACCTTGCTTTTATCTGTGGCTGAGCCTTGCATGAGAAGGGCCCTGCTCTAGAAGGTCAGTATTGACTCTAGAGCTGGCCTAACAGAGATGGCACAAGGCTTTGATGTTTACATGCCTTTGGTTGTAGCATGCTTTCCTCTTTATCTGTAAGACCCCTGTTGCTCAGTGGGGATCTGCTGGAAGGAGCATCCTTGGCTGTATGTAGGCCCTTTGTTTTGCTTTTCACAGAATCACAGAATTGTTGGGGTTGGAAGGGACCTCTGGAGATCATCTGGTCCAACCCCCTGCTAAGGCAGGGCCACCCAGAGCAGGTTACACAGGAACATGTCCAGGCGGGTTCTCCACAACCTCCCTGGGCAGCCTGTTCCTGTGCTCTGCCACCCTCAACATAAAGAAGTTCTTCCTCATGTTGAGGTAGAACCTCTTGTGTTGTAGTTTATGGCCATCGCTCCTCATCCTGTCACTGAACACCACTGAAAAGAATCTGGCACCATCCTGCTGGCACCTACCTTTCAGATGCATAGTTATATGCATTAATGAAATCCCCTCTCAGTCTTCTCCAGACTAAACAAGCCCAGCTCCTTCAATCTGTCCTCAGAAGAAAGATGCCCCAGACTCCTGAGCATCCTTGTGGCCCTTGGCTGGACCCTCTCCAATAACTCCTTGATTTTCTTGTACTGAGGAGAGAGAACTCCAGATGTGGTGTCACCAGGGTCAAGTAGAGGGAGAGGATCACCTCCTTCAACCTGCTGGCCACACTACTCCCAGTACACCCCAGGATACTATTGGCTCTCCTGGCCACAAGTTACAGGTGGTGATGGGGTCTTTATTTGCCAACAGTTGTGTGCTCTGAGGGCAGTACTGGGTATTTGCCTGCCAGCTCCTGCATGCACTGCAGCAAAAACATCCAGGGAGAAAATGAAGATGTGTTATACAATTACCCGATGAAATCTCAGTGTTAATGTGTACTGCAATTAGAAAGAAAAAGGCCAAGGATACAATTAGAAACGTAGGAAGCAGTTCACTGCCTCTTTACTTGAAAAACATGAGGGATGTCGATGTTCCAGCACACCAAATGTTGCTGATCTTTCCTAATTAGCACACGTGTTGATAGGCAGAGATTACCTAAAAATCCAGAGTAGTTCTGATGAACTGCCCTGTGAAGTCTGGTGCTTGTTTCCCCCCCTCCCAGCCTTTCCAATCTTTGTTATTTCATTTGTTTATCGTTAACGCAGAAGGGTTTTGGGATGATGTGCAGGAGATGTGGCCTTCATCAGGCAAGCTTTGACTATCCTAGCTCACAGACAAGGCTGTGCTTAGACTGTGCCTGTGGCCCATATCAGGTCAGTACCATCCAGTGTGTGGCCTTCACGGGCGAGAGCCTGTGTCAAGGCTGTGACTACAAAATTACATCAGTGCTACTGCTCATGAGGAAGCACCGTTCCAAATAGGATGCCTTTTGGGTAGCTCCTGCTTGCAGACATGCAGACTTTTTCCCCTCTCCTGCAGGTTCTTGCCTTTGCCAACACACTTCCTTGTACAGTGTTTTGTGGCTCGGTTGCAGGCTGTTTCTCTGTGCTTACTAACATGTTTGGGCAAAACTGTGTTTGGGCCTTGCAGACACCTTCTGGTCCGATCACTCTGGAGCTGCAGAACAGAGTTTCGTGGCCAGAAAGGTCTCGTTAAATCGGGTAGGAGGCAATCTGAGGAGCAGTCAGTGGTAGCATTATTCACCTTGCATAGCCCAACCTCATCCCGCCAGGATGGAGCCTCTGCTGTGTGCGAGACAGAGGAAGGAGCTCTACTCATATTGATCAGTATCGTGACCTATGCTCAGCTGAGAGTGCTTCAGAGTGTGGATGCAGGTTGTACTAGTTGTGTTCGCAGGAATAATCCAAGTTACAGCGTGACTATAAACTCCTGCCAAGAAAGGCCCAGGGGAGTTACAGTAGGAAACAGAAGGGGCGGTGAGTTTTCTCTTATGCTCGTGTAAAATTGGAGCAACTGAACAAAGTCAGAAGCATTTAAAACAGACGATGCAGGCTCAGGCCTTTTACTGCTGAGTGTAACATGGCAAGATCAGGGCTGTGGATATCGGACTGGAGCCCATCTGCTTATTTAGCAAATGTTTGTGGTTGTGCCTATGGTGCCAGTGATAGTGTGCACACACCCAGGCACTGGGACTGCAAACCTGCTGCGGACTTTGAGCTCCAGAAGGTTCAGCTGGGTGCATCCATAGAGTGGTTACGCAAGGCCAGATCCTGCTGTGTTACAAATCTGGTGTGAAGCAGGGCAAGAATGGGGCCCTGAAATTCAATTGATCCAGCATGCAGAAAGAAAAACCCCTGCCAAAAACCATAGAATGATTTGAGTTGAAGGGACCTTAAAGCTCATCCAGTTCCAGTCCCTGCCACAGGCAGGGATACCTTACACTAGACCAGGTTGCTCCAAGCCCCTATCCCCTGGCCTTGAGCACTGCCAGGGGATAGGGCAGCCACAGCTTCTCTGGGCACCCTGTGCCAGGGCCTCAGCACCCTCAGAAGAATTTGTTCCCAATATCTAATCTAACTTTGTGTACAGGTTTTTCTGGCAAGTCTCTGGGATCAGGCACTTTGTCTTGGTTTTCTGTTTGGTGTTTTTTTGGCTGTTTCTTGTTAAACAGAAGCACTCATGTGAATCAATTCATAAGAAGCTACAGAAAATGACTGCAGGGGTTGGGCAGGGGAACAGTCCTCGGAGACTGTGAAACATTTGGGCAAGCTCTTTCTTTTTGCTGGCCTCAGATTCTCCTCCTGGGATAAGAAGCTCTGCAGGATACACTGGCTTAGAGAAAAGCCATGGCACATGAATGGGAGTCACCTACAACATGAACTTCACACTCTCTTTGTCAGGACATGGACACTACCACGTGAGGAGAGAAGGGAACATCTGGAGGAGAAGATACTGCAGCTCATCAGGACCGGCTGCACTCAGGCTGGTGTGTGGAGCCAAGAGGGACAGGTTGTACTTACGAATAGTACACAGTGAAGGTCTCCCCTGTGTTGAGGTTCATGAAGCTGTAGAAGGGGTCCCCAGGCTGTAGGATGGAGCCAACAAAAGGCAGTCCATCAGCATCCAACTTCTCTGTAACATTCGGGTCACCAGGCTTGATGCCAAAGACTAAATTATCACCTGCCCTGCTGGCTTTAAGGGAGAGGTCAATGCTCTCCATCTTGATAACGCTTCCATAGGCAAACCCTCTCTGCCAGGAAGATTTGTTCACAATCTACAAAGAAACACCAAAGGCTTGTTAAAGACTTGATGGTAACTGCAAAACAAAAGCTGTTTCCATTCTGATCTGAAGCTCACCTTTTTAACATTGCTTTCCTGAACAAAGCCTCCCAGCAAGACACTGTTCCAGAAGGCCCAAACCTCCTGGAACCCCAGTATTTCTCAATGCCTTGCCCAAGGGAGCTCCACTCTACTCTCAGTGCCTCCAGCATTACCTGCTGTAACAACACTTAACCACTGGGCTCCTACATCTGTATTTACAAAACCTGTGGACTAGCAGAAGCAGAAAACAGGCTCTCCTCAGTGAGGTACCACCCTTCCTCCCAGGTCCCCCACATCCTTTACAGGACAGCAGGAATTCTCCTTCAGTGCCTTACCATTGCATCTTCCATGTCATAGCCACTGTAGGAGATGACAGCCACAATCGAATTGGTGCCAACTGGATAGCTGTCCATCCCATAATAGTCATACATGGCGGGCCGCACCAGGGGGCTCTGGGGAGTGTGAAGGTGGTACAGCTTGTTATCTGAGCGATCCTTGTAGTTATAAACTGGAAACCCCATGGTTTGCTTTCCTATAAAGAAAGTTGCATTTATCCAGGATCAATTCAGAGTTAATCTGTGTTTCATTCCCCATGTATCCGGTTAAGAAGCAAGCTGGAAATACTTACAGTGTAGGGGGATAACCAATCTTAAAACTCTTGTAATTTAATAACTGCCCAAAATCCAGCTATGAAAGGTTCTGTGAACCACAGCACTCAGGTCCTTTCATAGCATTTCCTAAGGACTAGTTGAAATGTTGTGCCTTTCCTTCTATTCCAAAATCTCCAATGAGGTTGGTATGGTGTGATTTGGGTTTTTGCTCTCCAGAGTTTCCCATAGTGAGGCACACTTTACATATGTCCAGGCTAGAAAAGTGTTTCCTTGTGCAGTATAAATGCACTGGCAAGGAAAGCAAGTTTTCAGCAACAGTCCCATTGCTACTTCAGAAAAGTATGAAAAAGTAGTAGCAATTTAAGGACATCTTTCTGCTAATATTGTCAGGGATGTAATACACCAGTGATGCTATCAAAGTAATGAGATCTGTTCTCCTGAATTCCCTACCCACACATTTTCTCTCAGCCTGACTTTCTTGGTTTTAAAAAGCTTGCACAACACTTGCAGCTCACCTGATTGAAACATAGAATCAGTTGGGTTGGGAAGGACCTGTAAGAGTCCAACCCTTATCCCAGGACTGCCAAGCCCACCACTAAACCATGTCCCTAAGGGCCTCAGATCTTATCTCTACTTCCTTCAGACAACCAAATCAGTCAGTTTAAATCTTTGCCAAATATTTGTCAGGAAAGAAAACCCTATTGTGTTGCCACAGTGCTGTATGCTCTTGCAACAGATGCCTGGCAACTGTCCTCTCAACAGCTGCAGTGTCAAGACAGCAGTTGCTCAGTGAAGACAGGTGGCAAGGAAACCTCACCCTGAGCACTGCGGAGCATCTACTGTACCCACCAGTCAGAAGTCAGTTAACCTTTGTTGCCTGTGGGGAAGAGAGGACTGCTTGCAGCACAGTTGTCAGACACTAACACCACGACACAGCTGGTGCAGTGCCCTTTGCTTCTCTGTGTGATCAGCAATATCAAAGTAAGGAAAACCAAACAAAACTCACTGAAGGGCAACAGAGCTGGAGAAGGGCCTGGAGCCCAAGTGTGATGGGGAATGGCTGAGGCACCGAGGGGGTTCAGTCTAGAGAAGAGAAGGCTCAGAGGGGACCTTATCGCTCGCTACAACTGCCTGAAAG